>VZTL01036280.1:409722-425182 GCA_013400535.1 Scopus umbretta
CGCCCGCCGCCTGCAGCGCCGAGCAGCCGGCGGGCGGGCCAGGAGGGGGCGGGCGGAAGGACCCCGGGGGGTCTCCGCTGTGCCCCGCAGACGTGCCGGGCACCGGGGCCAGTGGCCGCACCGGGGCCGCTCGCCGCACCGGGGCCACTGGCCTCACCAGAGCCACTGGCCGCACCGGGGCCGCTCGCCGCACCGATGCCACTGGCCGCACCGATGCCGCCAGCTATGCCGATGTTCCCAGCTTTACTGGTGCCACTGGCTGTATTGCTGCCACTGGGAGTCATACATGATGTTGGTGGTGAAAATCTGGGATTGTCACCCACGCCGCGGGTCGGCCCCGGTAAAAGCTACCCCGGGCAAAAGCTGCCCCGGTTTCTGGGCAGCGGTCACCCGGCAAAGGCTCAGCCGCTGGGAAGTCGGTGCCCGGGGCTGTCCCGGCGCCGGAGCGGGGACGCGGAGGCCTTCCGCCCCGGCCGCACCGCAAACCTTCCCCGGGGGGTGATTGCTGCAGGGAAGATCCCAACAGTTTTAACAAGCGAACGCCAGCAGGAACCAGGCACTGAGGCAGCCCACGTCGCTCCCACGCCGTTCCCGTCTTCCAGGCCAGCTTCTGCTTTTTACGACTATCCCCCTTTTTCATCATTTTTCTTCCCCTCCATCCTCCTAGGGGGATGAGGAAGGTCATGCCCGCTCAGCCACCGCCATTTCTGCTCAGCCGCCACTTGCCCCCTGCCCGGGCAAATCCAGCCCCCTCCCTGCCGCGGGTCACGCATGACCCCAAAAACTGGGAACAGCGTCCTGCACACCTCCTCTTCTCCCTCCCTGCTCCAGCAGGCAGCAGCAACGCGGGCACAAGTGGGCACGCAGGGGTTCCCTGCCACTCTACCTCCCTGCAGTTTATTTCTCTTTTGCCGCCTCTCCACGAGCGGCGTTTTCCTGGGGAGCGGGATGGCAGGGCAGGCAGCTCACGGCGTTCCTGCTGCGGGGCAGAGGGACTTTCCCCGGCCCAGACCCAGTCTCCTTAGGCCACCCGACTCGATATGTAAGCACAGACGCGCGCCTTGGTGCGAGCGTAAACGCGAGCATAAACACCAGGAGCATGTGTCAAATGGCCTCGAAAGAGGCTGATGTGTCAGGAAAAGCAGGGAAAAGTTGCCATCCCGCGCCCATGGCAGCTGGATGTCTGGCGATTTGGTGCAGCACCTTCTATGCGGTTCAAGTCCTTGTTTGTAAGTGCTCATCTCGCAGGCTGAGCATTTTGTGAAGCAAAGCAGCAAATCTTTCCCCCCGAAGATGCGATTATCTTGGGAGATAAAGGACCGAATTTATCCATGTTGCATTGCGAGGTGCCTCTGCTCCAGCCATTTAGCATTCCTTGAGCTGGAGCTTCTTTTTTTTTTTATATCTGTGATGTTTCACTTAATGAATGGAAGGCAAGTCCCGTACCACGGCAAAAAGACTCAGGACATTAATTTTACAGGAGCCAGGAGCCAGGCTTTTAGATTCCAGTGACCTTAGAACAACATTATAATCAAATGTATTTAAAAAAACCCTTAGGGTTGAACACGCTTTCCAGCAATGCTGAATATCCTGCCAGAGCACAGATGGATTTTTTGCCCATGTTCCTACAGTCCAGAAGGCCATGGTCCCGAAGGGAATCGCTGGGCTGGTATCACAGTGTGAATATGGGCTTTTCACGGTGGCATTGCTCTTATAATAGAGGGGGTGATTTCCTTTTGCATTTCTGCGTCTTCTGGCAGCCCTGCTGGCTGTAACTAACGGATCCCAATGGTGTTTATAAAACCATTATGCAAAACCACTACACCCAGTAATCCCAAAACACCCCAAATAATACCCAAAATACCCAATAATACCCCAAAATAATGGTTGCCCCAACGTTGTGGGGCTAAGAGACTTCCAGTGTGGCTCAAGACCAACTGGTGAACCCCGCCGGCCCAGATCCTGTCTTCATCATCCTCATCTTAACAACCTCCTAATGAGGAGCGTGAGCCTCTCCTTAACACAAGAGCCTGGCTGTGTTTGTATGGTATTGCTGGGCCCGGGAAAGCAAAACCCTTCCCCGTCTCAAAGCAAGATTAACAAGCTTGGCTTTAAAATAATGGCATTGCAAACACCAGTCAGCAACGGTGTGTTCTGTGCAGCGGGGTTCTGGCTTTCAGAGCCTCGAGGCTTCGCGTTTTCAAGCTTTTCCCCTGCAATCGTGGAAGCTTCTTGTTCTGGTTAAATCACAGATGAGATAGCGGCAGCATCCCAAGGCTCTGGGAGCTGCGGCTTCACGAAAGCAGAGACTATGGCAAGCCTGCCTTGAGCATCACGGAGCAGAGGGAGAGCTGGCGCGGGTCACCGTGCTGCAGCCGGACACGTACACACACATTAAACACAGGAGACAGAGCCAGGCTGTCACTGTAATCAAAGTATATCTGCGCTGCCAGGCTGCAGATAGCTTACACAGATTTTCCGTAGTGTTTCACTTCGAAGCTGCTGTTGATAGCTATTCCATCAGATAAAATGGTAATGCGACGTGCCTTTGAAACATCGTCGAAGCAGCAAAGACGGGGATTTCAGATCTCAGCGGAAAACTGGAGTCCTGCCTCAGATTCTTGAGATGTTTTACATTAAACTTGCCCCATGCCCAGCACAAATGTAAGTAATTGGGGTATTTTCTCGGTTGGGTTCACCTAAACTCCTCCAGGAAAAGAAGTGAGATGCAAAACAGGAGCCACCCTCACTTTGAAACCACCCTCTCATGGAAAGCTTCAGAGGAAAGTAATTACATTTAAAGCGAGCTGCAGCCTTTAAACTAAGTCATCCTGTAATTGACTTTATCAGAGCATCAGCCCACTAGGATCAGCGTGTGTGAAAACCACAGCGGGAGTTTACCCTCCGTGACCACGCGTGCCCCATGGCACGGGGACAAGGGGGCTTGGACCCCCCGGCACTGCGGAGGGATCGGGGTGGGAGGGATGTACCATGAAGAGGTTTGCACCCCTGCCCGGCGTGATGCAACGCTGCTGCCCTCCAAAGTGCCTTCCCACCCCCCCAGTGACCTGCCTTTACTTGCTCCGGGCATGAGAGGAATTTGGTGGGACTCAGGCGGTATAAAAGGCTGGAGTTCACCTTAGGGAAACAGATCCACCGTGGAAAAAAAAGCCCAAACTAAAGATCTCTGCCTGCCAGCCTGGAGGAGGAGGAAAAAAAAAGCCTGAGGAGCTGGCTGGCGGCACGGGGGACTTGCACCAGCTCCCCACAGCCACGCTCCCTCTCCAGGAGATGACTGCTCCTGCCTTTTTCCATGCTTGCCTTCAAGCTGGCAATGATTTATGGAAACAAATGACGCGATGCAAATATCCCGAAGTAGGTGGCACTCAGCTACGTGCCGAGAGGGGAAAAACTGAAGTGATCCTGGATGGTGGCTGTAAACTGGGAAATGATCTAAGCAGCAGCAGGGCTGCCTTCATCCCCAAGGCGTGAGGGTGATCCCACCCCTGTGCATCAGCCCCGCCGCGGGGAAAGGACCCCCATCAGCGTCCCGGCATGCTGCCTTTGCAGAGGGGTTGTGCTTCCCCGGCCAGACCTGACCATGACCACACGGTTTGGCCTCTCCTCATTCTCTGGCCGTTTCCTTGGCTCCCTCTCCCAAATGCCTGGGCCAAGCGGTCCTGAGCATCTGCCCCATTCCCCTCCCCGCGGTGGGTTTGGGTTGGGTTTGCAAGCCCCGTGCCAGGGCCTGGCGGTGGGTAACGCTCCATCTGGCCGCCCCAAAACACCCGTCACCAGCAGGCCTGTGCATTCACATCGGCTCCTTGCGATTTGTGCTGAGGCTGCCTGCAGGTTTTAACGCGTCGGGCGGCAGAGAGGACCCCAAAGGGTCACGTCTCTCCTGAAGGGATCAGCGTTTAAATTCCGCTAAAAGCACTGAACGCATTCATGGTGCAAAAGCTATTTTCTGCCCCGCGCTGGGGATGGGCAGAGGGGCTGTTTGCAAACCGACAGGGCTGGACAGACGGACACGTGCTGCCTTCCCTCGGGCCTGCTGACCTGGCAGGGAGAGCAGGCAGGGGCGAGTGGCCGCCTCCTGCCCGCGGCACGCCGCTCCCGGGCAGTGGTGCCTCTTCCTGAAGGACCTGCAGCTCCCCAGCGCTGCCAGCTAATATCAGACGCTGTGGTAGTGGCTAGAGAGGGCTACCACGTTATTTCAATTAAAAGCACAGAAATAATAATAGAGAGGATGGTGTGAATGCATCCAACTCCCAATCAGCTTGGAGAAGCAAATCACTTTAAAAAAAAAAGATGAAATACTCCAAGCCACCCAACGGCTCTCGCTGGGGAAGGGCCTTGAAGCAAAGTGTGTGTGCCCTGTCCCGCACCAGCATCCCGGCGATGAAGGCATCAGGCATAGGAGCGTGTCCCGCACCATGCAGCGGGCAGCCGGCCGCGCTCAGGTACCCTCATCCGGCACGGCATCCTACGGCAGGCATGTGTGTAACGGCGCGCGGCGGCCGCAAAGTTTCTCCCCCAACGAGGCAGAAAAAGCAAACGTCCCTCACCAGGCAGCAATGTGCTTTCCTTTGGTATCGAATAAAGACGCCTTTTACAGGCATCAGACGGAGAAATGGTTAAAACGAGCGGAAGATCAGAGCAGTGATTAACGCGCTTCGGTGGAAGCCTGGTGCGCTCTGTGCTTCCTACCCACAACAAAAGCGCTGCAGCCCCACGGCTCCTCGCACACGCCGGCTCACCGTGCCTTCGCACGGCACACCAGCCCGAGCCTCTCCGGTGCCGGTCCCGGAGGTCTGCAGGGGGATGCTCGCCCCACCTGCAAGGTGCATCGTGACGCCGGGGCTGAGCCGCCACGGTACAGCGGGGCACGGGGCACAAATTTGGAGCCAGGTGCCGAAGCTGTTCCCATCAAAGCCAGCGATGGGCACGCTGACGGGGAGGACACAGGCTCAGCAACCGGTCCCCTGTGCATTTTGGCCTCCCAAATATGCACCTCTCACAGACAGGTTGCTGCCTCCCACCCGTGGTGCTGGGGCAGCTCATAGGATAAATAACTAGTCTTCACCGCAGAAATAAATGGCCACAGCTTTATTAAATCAATATTAATTCATAATCTTTAACAGACAATTATAGTTATCTCACACACGAAACTACCCACCTCTTCAAATCTCTGATCTGACAGGGTTATAATTAGCTTATTACTGGCCATACATCTGCTAATAACTTTCCTCTCAGCCCTGTGAAGTGAATTAAGGAGCGCTAATAAACCATGGCTGTTAATCCATTTATATGTCTTACGCTTTTGTCTAGGCACCAAAATTAAAGATACATAAAAAGGGGTTTCCTCTTTCCCTTCCTCCAAGGTCTTGCTACCTGGCAGCCCCTGGCTCCTTGGTGTGGACACGGGTGTCCTCTCCATGTCCTGGCAGACGCCACCCTCTCTGGGAACAGGACACAACAGGAAACTTGGGAAAGCGTTTTTACAAGCTGAAAAAACTCAGAATATTTGAGAGCAGGTATATTTTCCCCAATGCTTATTCTCAGCCCCGGTGCCTGGCAGAGGGCATCTCGGGAAGGACCACAGGCAAGGTTGCGAACCCCAAAAATATCACATGGGAAGGAATAATGGGCAAGGCAGGCATCAAACACGGGCTCGCTTTCTGCAGCACTCCCGGCACTGCCCGCTCTCGTTCCTTTGCCACGGAGCGGTGCCAGTGCTGGTCGTTAGCGATAATGAAAGTGAGATAAGATGCAGTTGGGGGTGGAGGGAAACGTTGATCTAAAATGATGGCCGGTAATAAAGGACAGCAGAGAGGCACCGTGTGATGTGATGAGATAAAAGCAGATGGCTGGCTGCTGCTTCTAATTATAGGTCCCTGCTAACGAAGAGGGCACTGATTAGACTGACATTGTCCTAGGACATGCATTTCTAGAATGATCTGGCGCTAGGGCTCAGGTTGCATGGGTGCTGTGATGGGGGTCCCCAGTGCCTGCCAGGAACTGCCCCAAAACCTGCTTCTGCCCCATCTCTGCCCTGCCTCCTGCACGCACACCACCTAACGAGGTTTGCTCCCGCCGTGGGGACGGTGGGGTCCAGGGGACTGTGGGGATGCCAGGTAAAAGCCGGCAGTGATATCCCCATGTGTTTGGGCTCTGGGGGGTGGGAAAACCCTGAGGTCCACCACCAGCCCAGGGAGGCTCCGAGATCCGAGCCCCTGAAGACAAAAAGAAGCTCCTTTTGAGTAAGAAATGCAGTTGAGTCTCATGGGTGAATAATTTATGGTGCTTACTGTAATAAGACAGAAAAAACCACATTCAGTTCTGGTTTCATCATATTTTTGGCTATGAGTAAAACAGTAGAAAATGATGAGGGCTTCCCACAGCAAAGCCAAACGCCTGAGATTGAAACTGGTAGCCAGGCCACTTCTAACCAGAGAGTTGATCTTTTGCATATTTTTGGTCGTGTTGGCACTTTTCCTCCTCCATGGAAGAGATCTGAAGCGTATTTGTAATGACGCCGCTGTCTCTTTCTCGGCTGAGCTCAGCTGGCGGTGTGGGAGCCTTCCCCGGCGGCAACGAGGAGGGGACCCGGCCTCACCCATCCCATGGTCTTTTGGTGGCGATGCCCCGGCACGCATCCGCGCGGGGTGGCCCCTGTCCTGGGGGTCTCGGGTACCCCTTCACCGGCGTGTCAGCCCATGGCCTCACTCTGCACCTTTTTGCTCCTTTTGGGGACCTGACGTGGCCCCGGTGCGATAACTCCCATGGGAGGGGATCACCCGCTGGCACAGGGTGCTGAAACCTCGCCATGCTTCCAGCTTCCAGCCCCGCAGGGACAGCAGGATTTGGTTTTCTTCCCCAAAAAGCTGAGCTGAAGTCAGAGTGGATCCGGAGCCCCTTCTCACCCCTCCAACGTTGTCCTTGCAAAACAAGGGCTTTGCCAGCTTGAATGTGCTGCTTTGTACATGAATTAGGAAATTTTGTTGATGGAGGGGTTTCATTTTAAGACATTTGTTATTTTTTGAGGCTGGGAAAAACATGTTGCCCTCTTCTGTACCCGCTTAAACTCCAGCGAGAGCCCTGCTTTGGGACGGAGAAGCATCTTTTAACAAAAGACAGAAGATGTGCATCCCAAGGAGGACTCAGAAAAAAATAGGGCAGAAATTTTTGCAAGCCCTGCAGACAGGAGATAGACAGAGCGGCTGGCAAGCTGCTGGCTGAAATTTGGCAAAATCTTGGGGAAAAAAAAACAACAAAACTCAGCAAAACCAAACCAATGTTTGGGAGTCAGTCTCTCAAAAAAAAAAATCCAAGTACCTTTCAGGCAATCACTCTTTCTGGATGAAGTCCACGGGAATGACCCACGTGGCCCTGAATTGATATTTTTGGTGTGGCTGGAAAGGCACAGAAGAGGCACACGGGTCGGTGAGTGAGGATGGGGACCTGGCACCCAGGTTCCTGAGGAGCGGTTGCTCCTGGCTAGGAGAGCTGTACTTGCTTGAATTAAAGAAGCTTTTCAGGAGGGATCCTGTAGCAGTCAGGCACCTGGCTATGGGCATCTTCCCATGGACACAGAGCTGGGCGAGTCCCTGTGAATTCCCTGCACGATGACTGCAGCAATTTCAAGCCCCGCTTCGACAGGAGAAGCAGTTGCCGGGGCACCCAACCTTTTGACATCTTAATAAGCAAAGAGTTCAAAAGGAATCTCACCAGCATTTTTTTTTTTTTCTTTCCTTTTTTTTTTTCCTCCCTTCTCAGAGAATTCAACTTTTCATCTCTCTCCTCCCAAGTACGAGACAGCCAAACAGGGGGATAGCAAATGAGCGTCTCGCTCCACCTGAAGAGTTCAAGCCGCAATCATCCAGCTCCTTGTAGCTCCAAAGAGCCGGGAAGTGCCAGCGCGCTGGAGAGCAGACGTAATTAGGTGCAATTCAAGAACAGCTCATCAGCTATATTTAACAGACAGGCTGATTCTTCAGCAAGCAGAACCCCACGGAGGAGCTGGGCTGTGGCAGAGCTGGCGCTCCCCCGGCCCTGGCTCTCCAGCGCTGGACCGGGTGAGAGCTGGTTGTGTTACTGCCTGAAACACTTTATTTTGCAATTTTTTATTTTTATTTTGCAATTTCATTCTGTAATGGTTGTTTATCCTGTAAACATCTCATCTGGGGATGAGGGACCCTGTCATCCAGGCTTTTTTAGCATTTAGTTTTCCCTTCACCGGGATTAAAGTTAGTTGGAGGGAGAAGAGCACAATGGCCCCTTTTATCCTAAACCTTCCGCCTGGAACAGATGGGAGAGTCCTGCCTGAGCCCCGATGACGTGCCACGAAGGACACGGTAACAGAGGAGACACTGTGCCTTCTGCTGAGAGAGGGGAAAAGAGCGCGTGTGTGCGCCGGCGCAGGAGCACCGAGTGGGATGGGAGCACCGGCGCTCGGCTCCCGCCAGTTCCACTCCCTCAGCCCACCGACCAGGATAAAGATGAGGGAGCCGGAGGTTTGGGAAGCACCCAGGAGAGCTGGCACGCCAGGGAGGGAGGGAGGGTTGCAAGGCTGCTGCGGGCTATGGAGATTCTGACTTGTTCTCAAACCACCGTCTCTGCTTTCCATCTCAGCCACCCGCCATGCTGGGAGGTGCTGCCCGCAGGGAGCCCTCCTTCAGCATCTCTGCCAGACCCCGTCCTGAGTCCTTGTCCCGAATAACACCCGAAGACAAGGACCAGAGACGTTCAGGAACCAGCCTCAGCCCGTAGAGGAGCTGTGGCTGATGCTGAATCCAGGCAGGCCTGTCTACGAGGACCTCCTAAACGCACAAACTGTATGGATACACCAGCTTAACTACAAAAATCATTGAAGTAACCACGGAAGCTCCCTGGAGGAATACTTACATTTTTCTTGTTAATGAAAGTCATCAAGCAGATGGCAAATTTATGTGTCAAATCTTGGTGATGCCTTCCTAGCCACCACACACCAAAAGATGGGACCGACGATTACCAGCAAGCTGCTCAATAGCCACAAGCAGCAAACCGTGCTGGTGCTCTGCCCAGCAAAACACCCCCGTTCCCTAAAGCAACCCCCCAAGTTCAAGGACCCACTGACCAAAAGAGATACCAAAACTCCCAGGGCCAGGAGTCCTCCGGCCCACAGGGACGGGTGCTTGCCTCCAGCAAGGCTGGAGCTAAAGCAGGAGAGTCCACGGAAAGCAGGGCATGCTCCCCTCCACAGGGAAGGATAAAAGAGCTATTATGGAGGTGCAGGCTCTGTTCAGGCTCACGCTAGGCTCCTTGCGAGCCGAGGGTAAAGAGCTACTTATGCTGGAACATAAAAGCTGGGAGACAGCGGAGTGCTATAAATAGGGCATATAAACTTTCAACTGACAAGGCTCTGATTTTGTTATTGTAAAAAAAAAAAAAAAAGAGAGAGGAAGAAAAAGTGCCTAGATGGATCTGACAAAGAGGGAAATACATGCAGAATACAGGTTTGTTCCCAGTAACGCGCTTATTATAAGTCAGATGTAGTTAGAGCTATTACTTTAGCTTCAAATGAATGGAAGGAGAATAAATCTGCCTTTGTGCAAGGCTGCCTGCAAATAGCATCTCCCTCTAGCAAACCTGCAATTGTGTTTGCATGAGACATTTGTTAGAATAAATGCAATTTAAAGAGAAAAACAGTTCACACCTACAGCAAGGGAAGGCTGGTGGTATGAATGGCAACTGGCAGAGGAAGAGGGTGAAACAAAATGGGCTTTGTCGGCAGGGGGGCAAAGCCTGCGGCACTGGAAGGGGCTCTTCTGGTGGGGCTGGAAGGAGGCAGATCCTCTGAACAATTCTTCCTCACTCCCTGTCCCCACGTGTTCCATCTTCACACCAGTCACCCCAAACTGCTGAGCTGGTTTCAACCATGTTCCCATTTTCCGTCCCCAAAGGATGGTGCAATCAAACACAGGTTTCCTATGGAAAGGACGAGGCACGCTGGAGGCGGGGAGGAAGCATCTTCCCCTGCTGCGAGCAGCCACACCATCACAGCCTTTGGGACCAAACCTGAGGTTTGTCCTGCATCCGTGCAGCCGGGGCACCACGGGGATGGGCACCCCGGGAGGGTCCTGGTGCGCTGCAGCCTCACAGACACTAACGCTTTATCAGCAAGAAGGGTGTCCTTTACCTTCCTCCTTGTGAGCCGACTGAAAAAGAAAAGCACTTCCTTAAAAGTTTTTGATTTGCATCTCATATTCCTAAGTAACTTTCCCAAGGTATTGAAAGTGCTTGTGTCTTGGGTCTTCTTTTTCTGTTTTAACCAAATAAAGTTTTTTTTTCCTCCCAGACCACACCACTACCATGTTGTGACCTCCACCCTGCACGGCTGTAGTGGCTTTGGGGAGGGGACCTGCAGGGGTGGCACCGCCGGGGGCTGCCTGTCACCTTGTGATAGCCACAGGCACGTCCACAGCACCTGGCGGTGCTCCCCCCGAGCTGCCACGACATGGGTGGACCGTGGCTTCCCACTGGGAAACGCAGCATCTTACCTGGGCGACAGCCTAAAGAAGAGGGGAGAAAACCTTCTGCAAAGTCCCCTCCTGCTGCCTTCTGTTATTATTATTTTTAATATTATTCCCATTGAATTTATAGGAGCAACTGTCTGGGAAAATGACTTTACCTCTGGTTCTTTCATAAATTTTTAACAGGGCAGAAATAGAACCAAAAGGGATTTAAAAAAAAAAAAAAAAACCACACGTTAGCGTCAAACTCTGGCTCTATTCATAATTAATTATACTTTCAGGGGGAGGGGAAAAAAAGAGGAAACATAATTACAAGCTTCTAGTGAGAACATTCATTATCATGCTAATGCAGAAATCAGTACTGCTGCGCCTCTGTGTGTGTGTGTGTGTGCGCGCGTTTGGTCTAATTACTCCGCAGTGATGTGTGTCATTCGCACGTTTACCTCGGTGCTGCATGGGATTTTAAAATCCAAGTTAAAAATGAGAAGATTAATCGCAGCCTGGATCAATGGGGATTGGGACCGGCCGGTGCCGGAGGGATGCTGCACCCCTGGCAGGGCCAGGGCCTGGGTTTTGCTGGTGTTTCTCAACTCTGGCTCCTGGGACATCCCGGCCAAGGTTCCTGTTAGCCAGTAACATCCCAGCTTCGATATTTTGGGCTGACAAGCCCTTACAGGGGTGTTAGGAGGCATTTCAAGGTTTGAAGAGCAGCACACACCAGGGGAGGGAGGACCAAGCCAGGCTGGGGGAGGAAAGAGCCCAGAGGGAGGTGGAAGTGGAGAAAAACAAGGCAGTATTTCAGCTATTTAGTGCCTAACAAGTTCCTGGATTTGCCGTGCCAAGGAGATGCTCACCTTGCAAAGCAGATCCTGAGCATCCGCCCCAGGAGAAGCATTCTGCCCAGCCGGTCTCAAATGCATGCCAGGGAGGAAAGGGCGATTTTCTACAAAAGAAGGAGGCTCAGTTTAACCCTAGAACATTGATATTGCCAGCAATAGGTGTTTGGGTTTTTTTTTTTTCTTTTCTATTCTGTTCCATAAAGCATAATGGATGCCAGCGCCGAGGCTGGCAGCATGCCCCAGCGCGGGACCCGACTGCCCAGCTGCCCCCCCAGCGTTGGCGTGAAAAACCAGCTGGGAAACAGGGAAAAAACCAGCACCCTCAGCTTCACAGACCCGAACCGAGGGACCCAGCAGCGCCCGGCGGGGTCGGGCGCAGGGCTGAGCCTGGGTGCATCCTACTCTCGTTGGACACTTGAAGCTCCCGTTGAAATCGGAGAGTAAAAGCGCAGGCTTGAATCCACAGCTGGAACATCAGGTTCAGTCCCAGGCATGTTTATAGACATGAGTTATCTTAATTATATTAAACCTAAGTTAGGCATCTGCACAATCTGAGCGTTTCTGTGGAATAATTAAACCGATCTCCCATTATTTCTCGAGCTGCCAAGCAAATGCCCTACTTTTGTAACTCGGAGCGCTGCATTTCCCCAGCGATAAATCCTCCTGCAGACCACAGGAGCCACTGCCTGGCAGGCAGAGCGGAGACAAGGGGGGACAAGGCAGTGGCGGGACAGCCAGCTCTCCTGGATGTCTCAAAAGCCTTGGAGTAAAAAAGCTCTAAGGGCTGTGCTGCCTTCTGTTCCTGCCTGCAACTGCCTGCCTGCAACAGCCGGCCGGGGAGAGGGCAGCGGTGGGCAGCTGGAGAAACCTGGGGCCAGGAGAGCCAGTGGTGCATAACGGGATTAAAGAGGGGAATAGGTGGAGCTGAGCCCTCTCTAATTCAGTAATACTCTGCTCAGAGGAGGAGGACAGTGATAATTAAAGCAAGATCACCACTTCCCTTGCTCACGTGAGAAAAGTAAATCTTGTAGCAAACTGGAGGGAGAAAAGATGGAGCCAGGGATGAATGCTGTGGGATTCGCCATGTCCCTGCCTGCCCCCAGCCCCCTGAAAATGCCTTGTTCCCAAAATATCCTCCTACGCAGGATGAAAAACCCTCCTGGACACAGCCAGGATCTGGGCTGTCTGCAGGGCATCACAGATCCCAAGTTGCAATGACGCTTCTGGAGACCTGCCAAAAAGGGATGACAAAACTTCCTTGGAAAGACACACTCCCCAGGTGTGGCGGCTCTCCTGGACCTCAGTCCCAGGGATGGCAAGGGGGAATTACTGTCCTTTAGGACATGAGCATGTGTTCAAGCGCTTCAGAGCATCCCCAGCAAAGTAGCATCCACCACCTTCAAAATTCATGGATTTTTCTCGGCATAAAAGCAGCTGCCAGTGCAATGGGCTTGAGCACATTCAACTGAAGTGGGAGAGCTTTAAAAAACTGGGGAATTGTGTGCACAAAAAGCCACCGTTACCCAGGTGTGACAGAAGTTCTCCATCTAAAGATGCTTCACTAGCAGCGCCAAGGCCCTGCTGTCAGCCTGGAGCGTGGAAAGAGGGGCAAGTTGATGCCTGGAGTCCTGAGGATAAGATCAGAGCTATGTATTTTTTTTCCAAAGGTGGGCTTTGTGTGACATCTGGGATCCATTCCCTTTCATGTGGGCTCAGGCAGCCGGGTGAGGGGCCCCTCCGGCCTCGCTCGAGCTCCAGCTGTGCCTAATCCCAACATTTAGGGTTGCCTGTGAAGCTCCCCGACCCGCGCCAGCCCTGGACAAACGGACCACGCGGAGTTTTCGGCCGGTGACTGAGCTCGGGGCTATTTGGGAACCCGGAGTGTAATTGCTCTGCAGAGTCTGCCAGCTGCTTTAAAGTTATCCACCCCCACCTCAGCACGCCGGCACTCCCATCTTTATCCAAAAACGTATTTGGGAGGTGGAGGCTAAGACCAGCGCCGGGTGCTGCAGCCTTGAAAAGAGCTGTTACAGGCGCTGCAGGGAAAATAAAGGGAAAAAAGGACAATTTGGCCACCTTCACAGCATCACGCAAGCGACAGGGTGCTCGGTGTGGAGCTTGGCCGGGGCTCGCACACCCGACTGGTCCTGGGGATTGGGGTCGCGACAGCTCCGCAGCACCCTCAGCCTCCGCTCTGCTTCGCTAGGGCACTCTCCCAAGCCGCAAAGCAGGTCTCGGGTTTGCTGTGAGGGTCTCAAATGAGTTATCACACAAGGGAGGGAGACAAGCCTACCATGCCTGCCCTCCCCAAAAGCCCTTCCCCGGCAGATAAAAGGGCCTCGCTGTTCTTCAAAATGATGAAATCAGAGCCAAATCCCCTGAAAGAAAACAGATGACCTCTTGTTCTGGGAACAGCTACAGTCCCTCCCTTTAACTTGATCACTGCCTGAACCCTGCCCAAATGAAAAGCAATGAGCCACGGCACGAGCATCCGTGTCCCAGTCACCGGCGGGCGAGAGGGAGGCACTTCCCAGCCAGCCCTTAATGAAGTGCCTCGTTAGGGCTAACGGGGCCGGGGCTCACGCGTTCGCCCGCCCCGGCTGCCGCTTTCCCCAGGGCGTTTTTGCATGGTCGATATTTGTTCTCTGCCAGTGTGGGCTGATGTTTCAGCCCTCAGCGCAGCCCCGGGTGCCCATAGGAGTCATGTTTTTATGCAGAAAGGTCACGCCGAGCGTATCTCCCCTCCACCAAAATGTTGCCGGCTGCAGAATTTGGCATTTCAACACCCGTATTTCATGCGAAGCGGATGCAGCCCAGGCCACAGTTCAAGTTTTTTAGTGTTTATAACCAAGCGATGGGAGAATAAAACCAGATTGCGCACGCCCTTTTTAGAGACGTTTTACGATGTATGAAAATAGCCTTAAAACTTTTCCCAAAAGTCTCCCTGATGGGGTTCGGGAACAGTCATCCAGGGACAGTCCGGCTAGTGCCAGGGGACCTGTATCTGCTGAGCGTTCCCATCCTCTGCCCTCCAGGCAAAGGCAGTGGGAGCGGTTAGCTTTCCACTGAGCAAACTTGGCTATCAAGAAATGGTGTTGGGCTTAATTCCCAAAATACCGGCTCATGGTGCTTTTCGGCAGGACCGGAGGCTGCCGGTGCAAGGATGCTGTGCCCACACTGCACTTACCCTGCGGGCAGCGTCCGTCCCGGCGTTGGTCTCCCCCGTGCCCGGGGCAGGGCTGTGGGAAAACGTCACAATTACGAGGGCACGGACAGCCTGGTTTTGCAAATTCCTTTTTTTCTTGTTGCACTTTCTCCTTCTGTATCGAATAGCAGAGCTATGAATATTCAAGAGAAAAATGTGTTAAAAATTGGTGACATTTTCAGGATAGGCTCGCACTAGCCAGAGAACGTCATTCGCAGTAATTACAGATAAAATCCACAGCCCTTCACAGATGACAACAAATCCAAATGGCCTTTTTACACAGTGAAAATATTAGCCTTAACACTTTTCTTTTTTTTTTTTAATATGTTCCAACCAGTTGCTGCTTTCACAGGCACCTCTGAGCGCGCCGATTTCGGAAAAACTTCTCCCGTCGCGGTTGCATTCGCTGCCTCGTACAGAAAACAAATAGCACTTTTTTTCCCCCTCCCTCTCGTTTGAGAGTTTTCTTGGTAGGGATGAGGCCACGAAACAGAAGGCCGCCTAAATGAAATTATTAACCCAGAGAAACCACTAAAGGAACTTGATTAATTTGCCAAGTAACAGAGCCCGGTTTGTTCTTTTAGGCAACACATCTTAAAGTAATTGAATCACCCCTTGAAAAAAAAACAGTAGATGATTGAGCCCTGAGGTACACTCGTTCACTATCCTTAATAAATCTCTCTTTATGAAGGAGGCAGTATGCTTTTCTCATCAGAAACCTGTTAATTTTTTTCTCTTTTAAGTAATTGAATACAAAGTTCAAAATCTATCTGCAGCATCCTTCAAGAAAAAAAAATCAAAGGTTTATCTCCTGTTTCATCTCAGCAAGTTAATTATGCTCTCATAATTGAGTTAAACCAGCAGGTTATTAAAAATACCATAGGATCTTTTTTTTTTTTTTT
>VZTL01036282.1:6981-25753 GCA_013400535.1 Scopus umbretta
ACTGTCTAATTCCCTGTAGCAGCAACATTTTTCAAAGGTCTCAGGAACAGAGTCTCTTGCGGGGGCTGCCAAATTTTTTGTGAAACTTTTGCCATTCCTGAAGTCAGTCAGTCCCAAGCGATGTATCCAATTCGATGTTACCTTTGCATTTCTCTGCTTTTCAGAGAAAAAAAATCAGATCGGTGTTGTAATAGACACCTCGTAAGCTCATGAAGTATTTGCCACAGCTGCTTTGTGCTTGTGTCTGAAGCTTGAGGAGATGCTTAGCAGAGTCGAATCTAAAGCTTGCGCCACGCTGACTTTATTGCATGAGACAGTGAAACTTTTTTTCTATGCTAATCTCTACATCAGTGGTGGTGTCTGAAAAATACAGCTCTTGCTGAATTTTCTACAGCTTTCACTGAGAACGGAGCACATTACACGGTTGAGCCTTTGAATATTTGAATATTGATTTAACACTTAAAACTGCTTTTGGCCGTTCTTCAGAGCGTATGTTGATTAGATAAGAATATTGGAGAATACTAGCCAGAGCAGGGATAATCATTGCACTTCTGTGGTTCTGGGACAAGAACAAAGTGTAGTGGCTATATGAAGAAGAAATTAATTAACATTATTCTTTCACAGGGAGCTGAACCACTTGTAATATGTTTTGTTTGTGGTGGTGACTGTATGATCAACTCTTAGACAGAGGGTCTTGGAGGTGGGAGGTCTGGCTAATCGATAGGGTGTTAAAAATGCAGGATTTGGTACAGGCTATTTAAGTGTTTGACTTTTCCTGGCTGTTTCTACATCCTTTTCTCCTTCAAATCCTGGCTTTACTGGTGCATTCTTGTTCCTCAGGGCAAAACTAAATGAACCAGGAGGTAGTGAGTAAATAAATAACCCACTTCTAAATACGGTGTTTTGGCAACAGCAAGTAGCTTAACTTTATTGTTAAGATGTCTGATGTGTAAAATACATTGCAGAAAAATTCATCCTTCGGGGACATGGCTGGCTCAAGCCAAGACAATGATTTAGGAGCTTAAATTAAAGGTGTTTGCAAACATGGGATTACAGCTAAGCATTGTGATAAAGGATGTGCTTTCCCGGAGCTGTTAGGATAAATAGCCATTAATACATACGCTCTGTTTTCAGCTCGAAAGAGGGAAGAAGGTACTTAGGTGGCAAACAGAATGCATGTCTCCAGGCTAGATTTCTGCGCTTAAAGGGGTGCTGCATTTTCCTGGAGTGTTTGTGTTTGGTGTGTGCCGTGTAGGAAGGAAGCGGTGTGTCAGATACGGGGACGGGGTAAATAGGTGTTCCTCTGTGAAGCAAATGATTCACTTCTGGGGGTAATTGGCACGACTTGCCCTCAGTTGCCTCCTTTCAGTTCTTCTCAGTGCAGAACTTCCAGCTGAGCTATTTCTCGCTGTCGAGGTAGTATGTTTTTCCAAACAGGAAGATGTGAATTACTTGCTGTGATTTTTGTCACAGAAACGCCGCTTTAAAGACTTCCAAGGAGGCGTAAGAGCTACAGCATTATTAATACCAGAGAAGCGTTGTCAGCGTCGGTGCTAGGCACTCTAGAAACACTTCTGAGTGCAGAGGCAGTACTGGGGTGTGTATGTGGGTAAGTTTTCCGCGTCCGAGTTCAGGGTTTTGAGAAATCAGTATGTGCTCTTGGAGGACAGCAAGAGCCGCTGAGAGCTGAGCACTCTGGAAAACTTTATTTGGATGCCAGTGGAGAATTATTTGGCTTCGTCTGTCTTGAAAATCTAACCCATTGTTTCTGGGAACTCTAAATGCATGAAACGACTTACTTTCTCATTTAGTTTTTTGTATGGGTAGCAGCGATCTTTATCTGTGACGCTGTCTATTATATTTGTCACAATTACGAAGTTATTTGTGCTGTGCTTATTTTAAATTGAAACTATACAGACCAATTAAAATATTTGGGGTCATGTAGAGGGAAATGAGTGTAGTTGGTGGAAAAAAACACTAGATTCTAGCAAGCATTTCCTTCTGTTTCTTTAATCATTTTTTTTCTGAGAATTTTACAGAAGTCGGAGATTTCTCCCAAAACGAAATGAAGTGGGGGGAATCCCTGGGTCTAATGTTGAGAGAGTTTAGTATGCAGTGACAGAGATGGAAACTATCTGACAACAAACAGCTTTTGAGTCGTGTCTGTGATAGAATTATTTGGAAAGTAAAATGAGGTTGGTTTAAGGCTCAAAAAATTCACACGCTGAAGCGGGCAAAACCTTCAGCAGAGACACAGTGTTGCCATCAGAAGAAAATCGCTGTCAGTTTAGGCAAGGCTTGTTTTATTTTGGTGTTTGGAGGGATAGCATGAGCAGGGCACGCTTCCACGCATGGTTAAACATCTCAACACCTTTGCAAATCTGACCCTTGCTGCAGAGTCCGTGGAATCAGTGGTTGCTGATGGATTCCAAATGTGAGTTGCATAAGTTTCTCCTGAGGGACGCTAGCAGACTTCATGGGCTGCCAGCTCCCAGAAATATGCCCTCGGATCGCGTGCACATATTTGGACATTTTGTGCAAATGAATGATAAAATGTTTGACTGGGCTGGCCCGTCCTAGCTGTCTTGGCTTTGTCTGTGCTTTAAACCCCTGTGAGCTCAGTGCTCCTTGAAACAAGCGACTGATTACGGAGCCAACACGATGAGTGGGCTCTGCCCTGGAGGCCTTTCTGAGGAGTCCAGGGTCAGACGCCCCTCCGGGTGGACAAAGGTGAGTCTTTCAAACACCTTCTGCCTACCAGCCTCAATACTTGGAAGGGCTGGTGGATCTGCCCTCCTAAAGATTGTTTGGTCTTGTTCGCAGCCTTCCACGGCAGGGCAGTAGCATCTGTCTCCATCTTGAGCCACGTGTGCTTGCATCAGTTGGTGTGTGCAGATGGGTAGCTATGTGAAGCAGAATTAAATAGCAGACCTAGCCTGCTCGCCCATCTATAGTTGTCCTTCCCTCATCTGCCGTGCATCAGAACTGCACCGCCTCTGCTGCCAGGGAAATGGAAGTGGTGTTTGGCTTGGCCTGCGCTGTATCAGGGGTCAGCATTACTCATTCTGTCAGAGAACAAACATATCTTTCATTTTCCCCAGCAAAATATTGAAAGTGGCTACATTCACTGTTCTGGAATAACAGAGGTTGAAGAGAGCCCCGATGTTCCAGCAGAGACGTTGCAGAAGTCCATCTGCCACCGCGTTGTTTTGGGCCCAAACCAGGTGTTGTAAGAGTGGATGCTCGGGGTTAAGTGTTGGGAGATTTGTACTGGCAGTCAGCATCCAAGACTCTGTTTTCTTCAGGTTTCTGTCAGAAAGGGGCCACATTTCCCTTCTCAGCTCCTTTCCCATAGCCCGGTAATTGTGTGCCAGAAGAATTCATCTACCCTGCTGTCCTCTTTCCCCAAGGCTCTCCCAGCTATGGCAGGGAGTAGGCAGGATTGTTAAATGATTAATTGCCTTCGGTGGAGTTATTTTTAACCTGAATCACTTCAGTTACTGAGTTTATAGCGCAGACCCACAAGCACTTCTGTTGGCCAACCCCAGAGGGCTGAAGTATGGAACTGGCCTGGGAATTGGTGGTCAGGGGATAATAGGAAACTTCTTCAGCTGGCTTCACTGCCAAAGCCAATCATTTAGCTAAATCCCAACGCTCAATACAAAGTTTACAAACATCAATAAATGGTTTGGCCTTGACTTTACCAGGGATGGGGGGGAGCAAGGGCAGAAGCTTCCGCCGCTGGGTTTGCCCAGGTCCGCATAACTGGATCAGCCAGACTTGGGGTGGAACCCAAGCCCCCAGCATCCTGGCTTCGCCTAACGCAGTAGGCAAGGCTGGCGAGGAGTGACCAGCCAGCACAGGACCAAGAAACGTGCAGCTTGTTTGAAAGAGAGGAGGAATATCTTTGGCCTCTCTCCACATGGAAATAAATCATTGCAATCCTCCACCGCTCACAAGACAAAAGAAACTTTTTGCATGATCGTAATTAGCAACACATTGTACTACCACAGAGTTCTTTTGTTTGCTATTTTGCAACAGAGCAGAGCAAGCTTTTTCCTCTCCCCTGCCACCCACTGCCCCCTCTGCCCTTTTGGCTCTCACCCCCGGCGCCCCAGAAAAGGTTGTGAATTGGTTTATTGAATTGAAACTCTGAAATCCCAAACTGAGTTTCTGCCTTTCCGTGACAGAAAAGTGGGGCAAAATAGGGAAGGATTGGAAAGCTTTGGCCCAGCTGAAAGATTCTCCTAGACCCCCGGGAAGGCAGCCCTTCAGGTAAATCCTCTGTCTCTCTTTTGTGGCAGAAGGGTGTCTGTTGACAGTGTCAGAACTTGTCTAATGTAGGTTTTTTACGGAATGTTTTCTATTACAAACAAATCCCAGTGCCAAATCAACTGCCTTTGTTCCTTCGGTATTGTTATCTCTACAGAGGGCAGAATTTAAGGTAATGATAGGTTCGCCTCGTGGGGTGGTGTTTGATGAGCAGAGCTTCAGCTTCTGTAGAAAACCAGTTCGTAGGCCTTACAAAGACGTATATGCTGTTGTAACTACATCTTCCCGAGTTTGCAGGGAGCCTGAAACGGTAGCTCGAAGAGCTCCAGTCAGCTGCCAAAAGCTACTGGTCCCTCTCGTGAGAGGAGAGGCCGTGTTGAAGCCTGGCCAGCTGAAGTCTCTCGCAGAGTGTGCTGGCCTTTGGATTATCTAACTCCTCTCCTGGATTTGTCCTTGAAAGACTGGGAGTTCCAGAGGTCGTCCCCTCAGCACCCGTCTCTCTGATTCCCTTAATCTACGGAGTGGTGAGGGTTTGCACGTGGTAGCCTCGATCTCTCTAACTAAACACCCAGTCCGTGCCTCGGGAACCGAGTTTTAATTTCAGGGTGAAAGAAACTGCACGTACACTTGGTAATAGGTTGAGGTTGTGCTTTGGGCTCAGGAGTGATTAGTTGCATGAGAATAGAAAAATGTTTTTCCTGTTTGGTTTAATTAGCATAGAGCTTACATTGCACATAGAAATTTGACAGAGGACAACAAATGTTCCTAATTGTTGGCCAGTAAAAACAAAGTAAGATGGCTTCAGCCGTTGGTTTGATGTTGCATCGCCCAGGGAAGGGGAGTTTGCTGTCAAACACAGCAGTCTAAATTCCTGGCTGAGAAAAACGAATCGGTCCAAGAATGCACAGTGCAATAACTCTTCAAAATCTGAACATGGCATGTACCTTTCGGAGTGCGGAGGCTCCCAGAGCCCCAGAGGAAGTCCTTGCCTCTCTGTACTGGCTGCCAGATCAGGCCAGTTTTGTTCAGAAGTTGTTCTCAGTCAAAAAGTTTGCTTGTTTAAAGGGCCTGATCCCAAACACCTTGACTCTGGGTCTGCCGTGTGGCAGAATGGAGGTGGCCTCTGCCCGTACTGGTTAGTCCTGTGCTGCTGTTTGATACTATATTAACAAGATAGAGCTAGGACAGGCTTTATAAAAATTATATTTTTATTTAGTTTCGGCCTGAAATAAAACTTGCTTGTTTCCTCCTCCGAAGAGGAGCCTTGGGAACGTTTAAGAGACTCCTGTTGACTGTCTTTCCTGTTACCTAAACCTAACATTGCCCGCACCCTGTCTTTGATTTTACTCGAGTCTCTTCGGAGCTGGGCTGCTCTCCTCCGAGATCTGTAAATTTTAGACTGTATGTGGTGCAGCCAGATCCAAACTCACGCTGACTGTAATTGTAGAACCAGGGATTCGGGGGCTCTGAGATGAGAGAGATCCGAGCTGGCAGACCTGCAGGCGTGTTCTAGCCGGGATAAATGCCAGTGCTCGTCCGGTACAGCCCGCTGAGAAGTAGTGGCTCGTGAGCTTGGGTGCAGTACCCTGCTTGCTCACACTGTGTGGGCTTGGGTCCCCGCTAGCTCAGGCATCGCTTCCCTAGGCTCTGTTTTGCTCCCTAAATTTAAGAATTGGATCTTGTGTTGATGGATGTTCTGCTTGTCCAGCAGCCAAGTATGAATTATTCCTCCTTCCAACTGCGGTCTGCAAGCCAAGAGCTAGACCGCGTTAGCTAGGGAACCACTGTGTTTCCTGCCAGTCACTGAGTGCAGCCTGGGGCATCTCATCCCTGAGACGGAGAGGGTTCAGCTGTTGAGAGGGAGAGCCCTTCCAGAAAAGCTGCTTATGAACTGGGGAGGGAGGGAGGGAGGGAGGGATACAGGGTTCACGGTTTTGAAGTGTAGTGTCCGGACGCTTTTCCGTTCTGCGATCCAACCCAGCGGCCTGGTGTGGGATCTGATGAGTAGCTGCGGGCGGTGTGTGGTGCGAGGTCAGATGACAAGAGGGCGGTAGCGGTGGCGTGCCACAGCCAGGGAACGTGCCTCCAGCTGGGCCCACACTCGTAGGAGCCCCGCTACAAGGCACGCTCCCCAGCTGCAAACTTTAACACCATCGTCCCTCCCCATTGTATGACCCGGCCTACAGGATATCCTGTTTTGGGGGAAAAGAGCGCAAGGAGGTCTGCAGAATGAAAGTGCCTGATGGTCTGACGAATTGTCGGCATGTAAGATCCTGCCAGAGCAGGAGCGCAGGCCCTGGGTCAAAGAAAATATTAAGGGATAACAATGAGAATGCGAATCCGAAAACACCCTGATAAATAAATGTCAAAATCAAATAGTTCTGAGTTTGGTTTTGGTTTTCCTGCTGGATCTACATTGTGCTGCTTGCTTAAAGCGTAAGTAATGTTTATTTTTGTCCTGCAGCGTGTATTTAGGGAGCAACGTCAGAATCGGGCCAGCAATTAGTAACGTTTTGAATGCTCTGGCACTCTGAATGGTAGCAATGTAATAAGGTTCCTCTCTTTTTATGGCACAAGTGGGTCCTGACGGTCTTCTCCTTTTTCTGGAAGGAGAGACATCTCATAATTGTATCTGTCTTCCTCCTTTTTAGGTCAGCTATGAGATGCTGGAAAAAATCCCCGTCCTAAAGAGTCTTCGATACAGAGAGAAGCAGACTGGCAAGGATGTTACCCTCCAAGACGAGCATTCAGACTTGGCAAATGCCAACGCACCAGCAGCGTTAAATGAGAAGGGGATGGCTGAAAATACAAGACCGCAGGCTGCAGTGGGCTCGGCTCAAAGAGGACAGCATTATGTTGAAAGTGATTCTTTAAGTCCCAGATTAGAGGGATCTGGCATGATTACTACTGTGTATGTGGGGAACATACCTCCCAGCGTAAGAGCGAGCGAGCTGAAATGTGCTTTAAGGGAATTCCGTGCAACTCCTTTACGACTGAATTGGCAAGGAGCGCAGCACAGGGCTTTTCTCGATTACAAGGATAAAGCAACCGCAGAGAGTGCTGTATCCTCTTTGAGAGGCTTGAGCCTCGGGGGTAATACTTTGCGAGTTGAGCTGGCCAAGAATCAGAGAAACCAAGGGCAAGTAGAAATCAATAGTCAGAAATGAATATGAATAGAGGGAAAAAAAAAAAAAGGCGTGTTTTCATTGTTTTGTGAGCAGCCAACCTAAGTGTTCAAGGATATTAGCATAGCCTCTGCTTTCTGCAGGCTAAACAGCAAAGTGCGAAGCCAACTTTCCAAACAAATGAGGCATACATCTCACGGCTGACTTGCCTACCTCGTTCCCGCAGCTGGACGTGCAAAGCGTATTTGTCAAGACGGATGACGGAGGGGCCACGTCTCTAACCGGTTCTCCCCGAAGTACCCACGCTCTGCCGATTTGTTTTTCATCGGCCGGGGGTTGATTTGCTGCTCCGCGGGCAGGGGTGTTAGGCCTGGGTCAAAAACCTGCCGCTCGGTAGCTGTGCGCGGCCCCGTGCAGCGAGGTGGTTATGTTCTGTCATCTAAAGGTCGTCCCTGCAAATTTGTACTCGCGAGCTTGGAAGCCAGCTGCAGAAAGTCTGTCTTAAGGGTTACAATTCTGCTTACTAAAAAATGGGGTTTGCCTGCTGGGAGTTCTCAGCATATTTTTCATAAAAAGGGCCGGCGGGGAGAGATTGCCCTCTTGGTGCTCTTGAAGAATGGCTGTGGAAACACTGGCTCGGCCACTGAGTTCTAGTAGTAGCTATTAACGTCAGGTGGAAGAGATGGTAGCCCCTTTCTCAGCTTTGTTTTGTTAATTCAGCCCTTTGTAAGCCTTGTATTTCTTATTGCAGTCTGGCAGAGAAAACTGGTCTTCAGTTTTCTCCTCTGCTTCTCCCCAAAACGCTTCCAGTGCCTCTTTCATAGATGCATATAATGATAAAAGAGATGCTTTTCCTGATTGTCTTGTCTCTTATAATTTGCTGTGATTCCATTGCCTCTGTGAAATTACATTAATATTAGTCATTGTAGTGGTAATGAAAAGCAGGCAGACCACGGTCAAAACTTGTGGGTGCCTAGTCTGGTGCGGACTTGTCTGAAAAGTTACCAGAGATGGTAACAAAGCCTGTTCCTGCTGTGCCTTTGGCACCACCGGTGTGGGTCTTCCTCCACCCACAAGATCAGACAGTGATGAGGGTTAGACAGCAGCGCTGGCACCGTCTCATTCTGAAAGTGCTACCAAGTAGCACTTCACCACCTACCTTCGTCCCTGCAGGGCTTCAAAAAGCATGTGGCTGTGGCACTTCGGGACGTGGTTTAGTAGGCACGGTGGTGTTGGGTTGGCCGTCGGACTCGATGATCTCAGAGGGCTTTTCCAACCTTAATCATTCCATGGTTCTGTAAGCACTAGCTTGGACAGTAAGATTTGCACACACATGAACATTCACTTATGGTGTAAAGGAGAATGATGATTTGTTTGGTATGGCTTTTATTACTTTTTTTCTCCCTCCCCCCCCGTCCCCCCTCCGGTTTCCTATTCCTGAAAAACAAGTTGAATTTTGGCTGAACCATCCTTTCTAAACAGAAGCACTTTTGCCATTGATGCTGGGCACATAGTCAAAGTAAGCATCTAAATGGATTTTTTTTTAAGTATGAGTTGGAAACTTTTTTTTTTTTAGTCAGAGGGTACTGTGAAGTATATTTTAAGCACGTTATTATGCCTCAAGGGTCAGACATTTCGTACCATATTAAATAAAAAGTTCTCATCGTTATCATGTACCCTGTACAGAGGAGCTCAAGGGAAGCATCGCTTCAGCTTCTCGTAAGGTCAACAAAGGAAAGGTTTCTGAAGAAAAAAAACAGTGCCGTGCTCTAAAATGCTTTCTTCTCCACCTCAAAATTATTTTCAGTATCCCTTAGTCTGTATTAAAACGTAAGCACGGCGGAGCCCTGTGCGTCCTGTTTCCGTAGTGGTGCACTTCAAGGGTAAGAGTCGGGGGTTATGTTACTGCTTCAACATACTCATTACATCACGAGCTTAGGAAGCGGAGGAAATAAAAGCAAAAAAATAATTAGACATCACTGCCTTCCCCTTCCAAATGATGGCAAATGAAGTAACGCGATCATTTGGTGTTCTTTTTGACTCTTGCAATACTGCTTGCTTTGGTGAAGGTGCCCGGGTGACCTTAGTAGTTAAAAAGCAGTTATTCTGCCAATGAAAACTTCCAGCATTTCAAACTTCCCCTGGTGCATTACAGATTGAACCAGCCTTCTCTGGTCAAATTTGTCAAATCCTCTACCTTATTGCCTTTCTTCAGATCTGAAATTTCAGTGCAGACACGTTCACGTGTTTACGTGATACGCAAGCGTGCTGCTTTGCCCTCATCGCTGCATGCAGTCGGTGGCCAGTTTTGTTTGGACAAACACGTCCAGATGGTTTTCTGTTTGCCGCTGTGGTTCTGCGCGTAACCCGCAGGGTGAGCTGCGCTAGGGCTGTGTCCGGGTGGGCAGATCGCTGCCGTTCTCTTCCAGCCCCTCGCTTTTTTCTGTCCTGCACTGCGAGGCCGCGTTTCGCCGTACTGCCTCGTATCCCGTTACTTTCCCAATGGGCAATGAACAGTGCAAACCACGCTGCGGAGAAGATATTAACCCGCAGAGGTACGTAACCGTAGTTAGGCACAGAGAAGAAAAAGAATTGCTGTAAGCTTAAGCTAATGGACCGTTGGTTGGGGTTTTGAATGGACTGAAATAACGATCTCGGTGCTACGATCATTGGTTTTCCAACTTACGCAGCCATTTTTGATCCAGGTTGTTAAGAAACGGCAAGGTCTTTTGGGCCTTGCCACCCTGAAGTCACTGAAGTGTGGGGTTTTTTTTCAATTCCAGGTAGCAGCTGCTCCAGGTCAGAGTTTGGCAGCCTGTTGCAAGCCCATCCACACCAGTGAATCGGCAGCGACTGGAGTGCAGGTACAAGGTAATTTCTGTCATCTCTGCTTCAAGAGCAACAACCTGCAGGGAAGGGATTCGTACAGGCAGCTGTTGGAAATAGAGCCCGAAGCTGGGGAAGGCTCGCCAGGGTTCAGAGCTTCTGCAGAGGTTTAGTAGCAAGGGGTTACATGGAGGCAAAACAGCAGTCCTCAGAAGTCGCCTTTGGGTGTTGCTGTAGGATTCCCACAGGAAAAACAAGAGCTCGAGTTTTTACATTCTGCAAAAAAGCAGCATGACTTGGCGGCGAAGCTGTTCTATCAGCTTACCTGTGAGGAGGAAGGGTAGAGCTCGTGCGTTCTGAAGTGCGCCACGTACCAGCACAGCAGGAGCTGGGGGCTGTGCCCTCTGAAGTCGGTGCAGTGTCCGTCTCGGACGGCAAGGGAAGCGGTGACGAGGATGGGGCCCTTGCTGCTGCTTGGGAAGTTGCTCATCTTCAGCTAAAAGACATTTCAATGCAAGATGCTAAATTGCTATTTAATTAAATAATGCAAGAGTGCCCAAGGCACACGCCTACATGGCTTTCTGGTGTCTTTAGCTGTATGATGTGGAGTTTTTTTTCTTGTGGGCTGACCAAGTTCCTACTTGAGGATACAGCGGATTTTGAAGAAAAAGTGAATGGGGCAGTCTGCATCTCTTAGATCTATTGTTTCAGGCTCTCTGCATGCTCAGGAAGACATCAGTTACACGAGTCACTTCTGACTTTGCTCTGAAATGCAGTGAATCCTTGGACTCTGATCTCGTCATGAAACTCGGGGAACTGAAGCCTGCTCGTGTTTTACTTGGGCCCAGACCAAGGCTACGCAAGATGTTTCACCGACCATCGAACCGTGAAGTCCGCGCCCCGAAGAATTTACAGTCTGCATTAAGAGGCTTTCAAGATGAGACCCTTTACTCGAGTGGTAATTCTTCACCTTGTACCTGTTGTAGTTGTGGCCCTGCTGTTAGCACGTAGGTTGAGCTAGGCTACAGCTGCGTAGATGTGCCTCATCGCGGGGGGGATACCGGCCCTCACACCCCCTCTTCATTGCTGTGACTGAAGCACCGGTCGAGGGCTTCAGAGGCCTCAGTGCTTCAAGCCAGTTCTCTGCCATGGCCTTTCCGTGAGCACTCGTGCCTGGAGCAGTGGCGAGGAGGTATCTTTAGGCACTTAACCCCCGCCCCGGCTCGTTCTGTAAGGACAGCGGGACATCCTCGCTTCTTGAGACTCATGATAAAAACGTCCGCAATGAGAAAGAAGTGCCTGGATGCTGCAGGAAAGCCTGAAACGCTGGTGATAGATGGGTAGTCTGCTTTTAATAGGAAATGAAGTGATCCCTAACGCAGCCTTGACTTTAGTTCACTTGCAGCAGCAGAGGAGCCTGCGCTTCACTGCTGTGTGATGAGAAGAAAAGTTCAGCAGTACAATGGGAAATACTTTACTGCGCCAACTTTGTTCAGAAGCAATTAAAAATGAGGTCTTTCTATTCTCTGCGCAGCCTGATGTCCTCGCTTGTCATGTGGTTCAGTGCATTCTTTCCAGCTCCTTTCATGGCACAAACAAGCTAGGATGTTGTTATTGCACGCCCCTCTTTTTGAGGGTTCGAGTGGGAAAGATGCTGAACAGCTCCGGAGCCTGGTCGGTGTGAGCAAACCCAGCTCCGCTCTCAGGGCAGCTGGGAGGCGGTGGGATCCAGCAGCGACCACCCGAGGTGTTACCTCACGGACCCGAGCTTCCCGGAGTGGTTCTCCCCCTCTTCCCATCCTCGCCTGTGGGAGAGGTGCGAAGAGAAACAGGTATCGGACGAATGGAGCCTCCACCAGATCCCTTAGGCTGGAGAACACGGTCACTTCGGAGGGGGATTTTCTTCTGGTGAATGATACTAGTCACAGCGTGGTGTGTGGCACAGAGCAGCGAGGCGACATTGTAATCCGCTAACAATAAAAGCGAGGTGGCTGACTGCCACTTAGCGCTGAAAACTATACAATCGTTAGGGTTTTCCTTCAGACAGCTATGTCCATGCATTTCCTGGAACAAGGACAAGGCCACACAGCTTCAATCCACCGAAGACAACAGCGAGTAAACAAGCCGTGTCGCTGCCTAGCCTCTGAGTGACAAGAGTCAGAGATCGTTTGTCTCCATGGAGAGAAAAAGGGGGAAAAAAAAAATAAAATAAAATCTTACCATCAGGGTGGGAAGAGAGTAAAGCCGGATCCTGGGTCCCACAGCCAGGTCCTCATCCAGCCCTCCAGCATCTCCACGCACATCAGTCCCTGGTTCCCCCCTCCCAGAAAGCAGTCTTTAAGGACAGAGGCTTTAGCCCGTTATCTTTGGAGACTGATAAAGTATCTCAGAAAAAGGGATGCTTAAACACTGTCTTCAAGTCATGAAGTCATGTCTGTCTTTATTATTATTATTATTTTTTATTATTTCATCTTCTACTGCTCCAAAGGGAGAAACAAATGTTTTTTAGGGAAATGTTTCCATTGAAAAAATCTAGCACTGGGGCTGCGTTTTTCTCCAGAACTGCAGCAACAAGGGGTGAGGAGGGAAAGGAAAAACGTGTGCTGGGATTTCTCTCATTCCGGTTCCTCCAAAGGAACAGCCCCATGCAGCCGTTCTGGCTCTGGAGGAAACATCTGTGGCTGCGGCCACGTTACTCAGGCAATCGTACCCCTCCGTGAGGTAGGCTGTTGTGTACGAATGCTTTTATTTCCTCATTACCATCTATTAAAGATTATCTCCCTGCAAGAAAAGTGCACCGTTTCCCATGTTTTCATGTGTAGTGTCCGTGATGTCTGCTGTAAACATCATGAAACGTTTCCCTGCCCCTACACTGACATAGGTATAAAAGTCCCTGCTTTTCATCTTTCAAAGCACTGCAGAAAATGTTTAGGGTCGTGTATCCTGCCATTGTTCTGGGCTGGGCATCCCAGCGAAGCCGCTGGGAGAAAAGAGTTCAGGATACGGACCTATCTAGTCCATCTTTACAGTGGCCCCAGTAACATCCACGGTTTACAGATGGGAAAGTGAAGAAGACGGAGATGGCTCCTGATAGACTAGATCCAACTGGTAATTCCTACCGCTTTGGAAAACAACTGGAGGGAACAGACGAGAAACTCATCAAAAGCTCTCCAAAAGAAAAAGCAAAAAAAAAAAAAAAAAAACCACCACCCCACAGCGGGGTAGCCTTCGGACTTTTCTCTGTGACATGTACCTGATGTCCCAGACGGGCAGCTCGTTGCTTCCCAACGGAGAGCTGCAGCGTCGTGGTGGCTCTGATCCGCCGGCCAGCCCTGCTGTGGCTGGGCAGCGTACGATCCCGCGGGTCCTCCTGCACCGGCGGAGCCTTCCAGCCCAGGCGCCCCACACAAGCCTCTCTCCAGTCCGGGGACAAAGCACAGCTCTCTTGCCCTGAAAGATGGGACACGAGATGGAAACCGAGATGCTTTTCCCAAAACCTGCCTCCTCCGGAGGTCTAGCAGGTCACATAGGCGTCTTACGGCCCACCCATCCCATGCGGGAACACACGGGGCTGAACCAGGTTAATTTTCTTTCTCTAAGGAATAAGGCAAACATACAGGACTGTTAGCTGGGAAGGTAAAAAAAAAAAAAAGGGGGGGGGGGCAGGGAAAGAAGGGAATCATTCCTGAAACGCTGCAAAAGCGTCTACATTTCTAGGCGTTAGTGTAGCCACTGCTGCCACTCCTTTAGTACTTTTGAGTGAGTAATTGTTCAGACAAGAGTCCTACTTACATTTTTTCCAGAGGGATATCGTGTTTTCAGAGTGTTTCCAGGCACCTGCTCTGCTCAGGCTCCGAAGCGTGGTGTTTCCACCTCTCCGAAGGAGGCGATCACTCGGGTAGCCGGTCCGCAGCGCCTTTTTCCGTGCCACCGCAGAGGAGCACAATCGCTGCAGCAAGTTCTGCTCCGAGTGAACTCTTGGTACTGTAAGTCCCTGGAAAACTTTCCAGGCCCTGTCATCTTGCTTTCCCAGGTGTGTTTGCTTAGTTTTTCAGTAATTAGCCTGAAGCTGAGCTAAGCTGCAGGCCTGCACTTTCTGTGCCATTCTGGGTCTTTCAATTCCTGCTGCTTTAAATAAAGAAACGCCTATGTTCGGGCTCGTGGATTTACACCAGCGTGAGCACTGCTGAAGTCAAGTGGCACGGCCAGTGTCCCTGCATCTCTTCCTATAATTAATCAGAGGTGACCTGATCCCTAGGATTGTCGTTTGCCCTCTGGTGCTTGCACCAGTGGCCTGCAGGCTTCCCGGGATGTCTCAGAGGACCTGCGCGAAGCGTCGGAGAAGAGGAGGGTCTCATTAACTACACAGCGACCCACCTGAGGGAATTTTTCTGAAGGATCTGCATCTCCCTTGCAAAGGTTTTAGCTCATGCTAAGATTGGGTTTAAAACACGTATCGCAAGTTTGGTGGATCAGAGCCACCCGTGATAACGAGAATTGGTCTCAAAGAGGTTTTTATAAGCCTGTACGAATCCACAGAGCCCCAGCCCAGAAGCTCAGTAACAATAAGGTTTATTCCTTCTGTTGGCTTTCCTTAATGATATTCTGATTTCAGTTTCTTGCTGGGCCAGGCGAATACTGGCAGTGAAAGTTACTTTAAAAACCCAACCACCCAGTAGAGCTGCACGCCTTGCCTCGCTCGCTGAGCCAATCTGATAATTGTTTCTATGAATAACAGCAGCTCACGATCGCAGAGCTGCTGCTAGCACTCGGGGCATCTCCAGCTCATCCGGGAGCGGGGGGTCTCCTTCAGCCAGAGGCGCGCTCGCCCGCCTCGGGTGTTTTGTCCCGGGGGATGACGCCCGCTGGCAAAGATTTCTCGGCGGGGATGCGCAAACGCGAAGGCAACGGGAGCGCCCCTCGCGATGCCTTTTCCGGCAGAGGTTGGCGGCAGTTCTGCTCGCCAGCCTGCATGGACGGGGAACGAGCGCTCGGGCCGGGCCTTCCAAAAGCGTTTCAGTGACACAGAAGTCAAAGTCCCCTTTTCAAACGTGACAAGGACCGTGGCTCGGGTCCCCCGAGGTACCTNCTGCGGCGCTTTGGGACCCCTGCGTGACCCCCGGCTGCCTCAAGCCCTGTCCCCACGCGGGACCGTGGGCTCCCACGAGCACCCCGGGGGCACAAGGTGACTGCGGTAGATGCGGAGCTCCGGCTCCGCAAGGAGCCACAAGAACGCGCCTCGCCACCCGAATCCTTGCCACGGCCGGGCACGGCCCCGGGTGCAGCACGCCTGGGGACCCCCAGGTCCCCTGAGCCGGGGGTCCGTCTCACCCCAAATCCAGGCTGGAGACACCAGGCCCTGTTTCTCACCGTGCTGCAAGATTTCAGCCCTGTAGAAAACTCCTGGGCCTGCACAAGGCATCTGCAACGAGCGACACTTTCCTATAGCAGATACGCCAAAAACAAAACCAAAAAACCACCAACACCAAAAGAAAACAGCGTTGTCGTGTCACCTATAGATTGGGAAGTGGGTGACGAGGAGCAGCGAGCGGATGGCTGGTACCGACCTGAGCCACAGCAGCTGACCACAGGGCAGGTCCGGGCCCTTACGTGAGCAAATGCCGCATTTCTGAGCGAGCCTACGTCTCCTCTCCTCTCACGGGGCTCCAGCCGCACTCCTGAGCGGGCTTCTTCCTCCTCGCCGCCTTCCAGAGCCCAACCGATCCCGCAAATTTTCAAGCGGAGCTTATACAAAGGGGCCGCTTGTCACAGCAGCTGGGGTTTGGGGTTTGGTTGTTTTTTTTTTTTTTTTGCCGTCCCCTGGGACAACGCATGCAGGGAAAAATCGAGTTTGCCTTGTGCGGAATAAGGGCTGGAGGCTGCGGGGTTTCGCCCTCTCCTCCTCGATGGAGGTGTCTGAGATGGAGAGCTGTCTGTTTAGACTGCGCTCACTGGCTTGAGGAATATGTGGCGTNCCCCTCGCGATGCCTTTTCCGGCAGAGGTTGGCGGCAGTTCTGCTCGCCAGCCTGCATGGACGGGGAACGAGCGCTCGGGCCGGGCCTTCCAAAAGCGTTTCAGTGACACAGAAGTCAAAGTCCCCTTTTCAAACGTGACAAGGACCGTGGCTCGGGTCCCCCGAGGTACCTAGCTCCCAAACGTCTTGGTTTTGAGGGAGAAATCAGGCACCCGGTTCTTCTGGCTGACCCGAGCCTTTAGCTGCTAAGACGTTGGTTACCAGACTCAGAACCTGGCCTTCCAAATACCAGTTTTAAGGTTCAAGGTGTCTGTTCCCACCAGTTAAGTCTCCACGGTGCCAAGGTTTCCGCTCCTCTGGGTAACCAACCCCATCCGAGAGCGTCGTGTGCCGAGTGGCTGTATTCAAGGGCTACTCCACACCACATATCCCCACCTGTCCCACCTGGGCGCGGAACGGGCCTGATCCAGAAGCCTCCCGTTAGCGAGCGTTCCCTGGCGCGTCCGATCGCCGGGATTGCCCTGCTCACCCCAAAGCTGTGCTAAAGGCACGTTCGCCTTCCGAGCGCCGGGTGCCAGGAGCGGGGGATGAGACGGCAAAGCAAGCAAGCCCTTAGCACCCACCCCGTGGAGAAAAGGTCCGAAACCGCCAGGACGGGCCGGGTTTTTAAGGCAAATTTGGGGAAAATCGCGGCGGGGAGGGGAGCGGGCGGTGCNCCAAAAGAAAACAGCGTTGTCGTGTCACCTATAGATTGGGAAGTGGGTGACGAGGAGCAGCGAGCGGATGGCTGGTACCGACCTGAGCCACAGCAGCTGACCACAGGGCAGGTCCGGGCCCTTACGTGAGCAAATGCCGCATTTCTGAGCGAGCCTACGTCTCCTCTCCTCTCACGGGGCTCCAGCCGCACTCCTGAGCGGGCTTCTTCCTCCTCGCCGCCTTCCAGAGCCCAACCGATCCCGCAAATTTTCAAGCGGAGCTTATACAAAGGGGCCGCTTGTCACAGCAGCTGGGGTTTGGGGTTTGGTTGTTTTTTTTTTTTTTTTTTGCCGTCCCCTGGGACAACGCATGCAGGGAAAAATCGAGTTTGCCTTGTGCGGAATAAGGGCTGGAGGCTGCGGGGTTTCGCCCTCTCCTCCTCGATGGAGGTGTCTGAGATGGAGAGCTGTCTGTTTAGACTGCGCTCACTGGCTTGAGGAATATGTGGCGTCCACGGTATGCGGCGGTTCTGTTTTTCCAGGTTTGGAAAACGACGGGAGGGAGAAAAATGAATCACGTAAACCTTTGTGGGGGGACCAGATACCGAACCCCCTTTCGAGCTGGACCTGAGGCTTTGCAAGGTGCCCGCCTGCCCTTTCCAGCCCAGCGGAGGCCGAGCTGTGAAGGCATCGGTACTGCCCGCCAACGAGCCCAAAATCAATCCGAAAGATGAAAATGAACCTTAGGAGTGCCAGGGAGATTTTAAGGAAGGAAGAACCACTTGGCAGAGAGTGAACTCCTAACCCTGGACCTTTATCTCAGCCACACCTAGCGCAGATATGTGCTTCAGGAGGGGGAAAAAAACCCGCAGTCTTCAGCTCGTATAGAAAAAGGACAGTAACACCGCGGCTCACCTCCAATGGGGCTGGGCAGCAGTGCCGGCGATGGAGGGAAGGATCAACCCGTAAAGGCACAAAACCAGGGAAACCCCAATAAATACTGCAGGTTGATTGCCGCTAGCTTAAACAAACCTACTCTCAAGAAAAAAAAAAAATCAAACCCAAACTGACAAAAAAAACCCCACCCCAGCCCCATCCTCCAAAAAGCCCAACCAAAACCCCACTCTCCGAAAAAGGCCTCCGCCAACTCTGATAAAACCTTTCCCACCTGCCTTAATTAAAAGAATAATTTGAGGTTTGGGGGTTTTTTTGTTGTCACCAGCTAACTTTGCTTTTAATTAAGCTGATTACACACAGCTGGACTAATTAGTGTGCTGTAGCATAATTTTCCTATATAAAGGCAGAAACACACAGCCAATAACCAGATTAATTCACTCGCATCTCTGTTTTTTTGCATAGGACGAGTGTTGCTACAGACAGAGTGGCCCAGGGATTAAAGCAAAATTTCCTGGATACGGTTGTTATCCTTAATTAGACCAAACCCCCCCAAATTATGCAGGAAAAGACCTATTTTTCAGATGAGCCGGGCTCGCGTCCCTGCCGCCTGCTCTCCCCTCGCTGCGGCTTTATCGCTGCCCGGCGCAGGACGGGGATGGTGCAGGAGTTTATCTGCTTCATTATTTTAATAATTGTTAATAATAAAAATAATTTTCACGCGGGGAAAAAACCCGGGGGAAGCTTTAGCGCGCTCCGCCGTGACCGGCGGAGGTTCCGCGGAGCCGGGGCTGAGCCCGGCGTAGCTCCGCGGGGATGCGCGGGTCCGGCTGCCCCAAAAAATCCCTCCCCGGCTGGAGGAGGATTGCAAAGGAGCCGCGGGTGCATCCCTGCAGCCTTGTCTCCGAGCAAGAGGCAAAGAGGTGTAAAACACCGCCTTTTGCTTTCTCCTCGGGGGGAGGAAAAAAAAAAATTAAAAAAAAAA
>VZTL01036283.1:0-13207 GCA_013400535.1 Scopus umbretta
CATCTCTTACCAGAATTTTTCCTCAAATGGAAAGCATACTTAACTGACTCTTAAACTGAATTCCCATATGGCTTTCTATCTAAAGGTGCACCTGTTTCAGAAGTACTTTCAGAACTATTGCTAAAGTTTTCAAAACAAGGCTTGCACCTCATATTTCTGGACTGACTGCAATACAGCACATCAGAAATCAAGCTAAATCCTCTCACTGTCATAACTCTCCCATCAATTTCAAGGGTGCATTTAAAGCTTTTTTTTTTTTTTATTATACACATGAAGTACATTGGTATTTAGCAAAGGTAAAATGCAGTGATGCCAATAGCAGTCTAACACACTATAACATGCTGCACTTACTCTACACTGCGGTTACTACCACCCCCTATTTTGTTTGATAGTTCAATGGTAAGAAACAAAACTAATCCAAATTAAGTTATTATAAAGTTTAAAAGTATACTCATTCAGATTCTTGTGTAACATACCTTCCTGCCTAGAAAGTTCTTTTTCATCATGTCAGTTTAACCTTTATTAGAAACTATTAAACATTTCTAAAAATGTAGAGTTAGTTACTTATACCCAAGAATAAAAGAACCAATCTAATAGTTCTGTGAACTACATTAACTTTTAAGTAGACCTTAAACACTTAACATTCCAAACAATTAGGGAAATGCAAATATTAAGCAAATCCAATAATTTAGCAATTTTCCCACTTGCAGTCTCCTCCTCTGTAATGACTTGGCATTCTTCCTAAACAAAAACTATATACACACATACCTCTGTATTCCCTAGCTTGTCCCAAAATCCTTTCCCTCATTTGTTTCCTCAGAACAGATTTTATCTAAACACTTCTCTTCCAGTCTTCCAGGTCAAGTGCTACCAATCTAACCCTAGACAAGAATAATGCAAAGGCTTAGCAAGTACAAATAAGTCTGGAAGGAAAGTGTTGCTAATTTTATTCATGCAATAAACATTATTTTCTGGCCGATATATTGGGTTTATCCCTTCTTTAATGATACCATGTTTCATTAATAAAGTTAATACTAAAACTTCTGTGGCATTTTACTAACCATGCTGTTCCTTCTCCTCCTTCCAAGTGCTATGTGGAGATACTATCCCAGAAATCAAGTGTGCTAAAAGTACTAACCAAATTTCAAATCTCAATAGTTAGAGATGAGAAATAGGAAGTAATGTTTCTAGAAGTGGATTATCCTGGGCCATTTGTCTTAAACATCCACAGACTGTGTGGAAAAAATCTCAGAAGTTATTAGCCATATCCAGACAATAAAAGTGAAGGGATACGTGAATAAATGTTAATACAGGCAAATACACAGCTTATTGCTTAGTTGAAAGCTCTTCTTTTTGTCAGACTTAAATAGCCCAATTATAAGGCTTACCAACAAATATGCACACTAAAATTATATCACCACAAATATAACACATAGGACAAAATCAGAGGGAGGGTGGGGAAGAAACACCAGCTGACTACAAGTGTCCTGCAAGATGCTTGTGACAAATTAACTCCTTGAAAGGGCAAGTAGGACAATATCAGTTGGAGAAGTAAATTGATATTGTATCTTATAGAGCAAGTAGTGTCCACTTCCATCACCTGCATTTCAAGCTGTTTACAACTGCTAGGAGTTTTAAGACAAAAAGAAGAAAAAAAAACCCACATTTGAGGTCCGAGAGGCAGATTAAGTTCTTTTTCTGTAAAGGATCAGTACATTTAGTTCAAGAGCAAAATCAGTGAATTCCCTTAATTAAATCTACAGCTAAAAAAGGATGATTTATAGCAGTAGATAAGCCTTTAATTCAAGCAGAAGTATGAAGACGATCCAGTATCTGGGAGCTGGAGTAAAGCCTGACTACGTATAAATGTAAGTTCACAACAACAAGGGTAGTGCAACAGCATATTTAGGTGTGTGAATATACACTATATCACCTGAAGTTTTCAGGTAAAGACAAAAACTCTGTAAAAAACCAGTACAATAGATCCACACAGCATCAGCTTGATTTAGAAATTACTATTCTATTGACTTGCACTACAGAGGCGAAGAGACCAACAAAATATTTATTCTGATACAAAATTCAGGCAACTAATATATTGGTTTTGAGGTATCATCATTTATATAGGTAGAAGTATTTTTTGCATATGTACCTAGTGCCCCACTTTAAGATATTTTTAAAACATTTACTGTAATTTAAAGTAAACAATAAATAAATCCCATTAAGAAGATTTTTTTAAAAAAATAATTTTCTTTAATTTGTCATTAAGACAAGAATCACATTTTTAAACATATATGAGGTGCTGTAAGCTAGATATTGAAGACTACATTTAAGATATTTTATTTAAAAAAATTAAGATGTTAGTAAGTGCCTAGCTACTACACAACAGGTAAAACAAGACATAAGTTTTTTTAAAATGTTCACTTTTTTCAAAAATAAAAATATATTAAATTGATTAAGTTATATACATGAGAAGTTATCTTGATTAATCAGCAAAAACACATTGAACGAGACTTTCAAAATGCATATATTTAGGAAGAATATGAACAAGATTAGGAGTTCAGGAGAAGGGGAAAAGGAGTTAAATGTAAGGACTTACATGCCTTACAAATTTAGAGTCTTTTTAAATTTCGTTTGCTTTGGGCACTTCCTGGAGGAGCATCTTTTTTGTTCTTCCGTTTTGCAGATAAACTGTTACATTCTTTTGACCCATGGAAGGCATGCAGACATAAGATACAGAACTCAAATGCACATGCCTCTCTGCTACATAGTCCCCGTTTCTTTACCAACTGATATTTAGCAGGATATTGACATCTTGGACAGGGTTTTAGAGCTTCGTCAGTGAACAGAGTTTTAGCAACCTGTAGCAAGAGAAGGGAGAGAAGAGCTACTTAGTTCTTGTAAATGAAAATTTTCTAAGAACTGAAAGTGAAGAGTTTCTTAGCTACCTACTTTTATGTATTCTTCCTGTCTACGAGTTGAATGGGGAAGAGAACTGCATCTCCTGGGTGTAAGTTCAGTGTATGAAGGTGGTGTCTGTACTACAGGAGTTCTGGCTTGAGCTTGAACAGGCCTTAGAGCAGATCTATTGAGAACATTGAGTCTTGTGGCAGCATCTTCAGCTTTCAAGAAATATTCCTGTTAAAGTTTATAATTATAAAAGAAAGGAAAAAAAGGAAGTAAATTAGGGGTTTATTTCATTTGGGATTTGTGGCGCTTTTTTTGTTTGTTTTTGTTTTCCCTCTGGAACAACATATCAGAAAAGGAAATTATGTATATTGCATGTATTTTCCATTAAATGTTCATATGGGAACAAGAGACAGGAACCACAAAAAGCAAAGTCCCACGAGCAGGGTAAAAAGCCAACTGTCTTTTAGCACTCTCTACCAGCCTCGTGTTTCCGAATTAGGAGTCATTTCAATAACAAGCATGGAAATAGCAAACATAAGTTTTGTCACAATTAGAGCAAGGTCACACTGAACTGTGTGTATATATACAAGTGGAGGATCTAAAAAAATTATATTGCTATTAATATGCTTACTTCTCTAGATACCCCTTAAAAGACCTGTATATGTCTTTCTGATGTTCACAAGTGCAGGACTGCCACTAGCAGTCCTGAAAATAATCAGGAAGTAGTCTGCAGTGGGTCCTGCTGTACTGCAAACTAGAGGGAAATTGAAAGTGAGGAACAGCGTGGCGCAAAGGATTGAACAGGGCTTAAGTTCCAAAGCCAGAATCAGTTGAAGAAGAGATCCTACAGGAATCTTAGGGAGGGGGAGGAAGAAAGAAAACAAGAAAGTATCACATGGTTGAAAGGCTAGCACTCAAAGTGTAGACAGCTGAAAAGCAATAAAAGCAATTACATTCTCCTGTTAGAATCTTTCACATGCTCCCGTTGGAACTGTCTCCATCAATTACCTTTCTGTAGCTTTACAAGATGTTTCCTCTTTCCTCTGACCTGTCTTCTTTCACACTTGAAAAAAATATTACCTTTGAGACAAACCTTACCCCAGCTTCTTCTTTCAGGTGTTTTATGTACAACTTTCTCCTCTTATCTGCACTTTTATCTTGGACAATGATTTCACGCCAGTTTTTGCTTACTTTCCAAATGCTGGAGTAAATGAATGAAAAAAATTATCCACTTCCACATTTTTGCCAAATATAGTACAGAATCCATGATAGTAAGATTGCCTTTTAAATATTTTTGCATATTATTGGTCATTTTACAGACTACTGTTATATAATTCAAAAGTTCACTGTATTGTTATGACACACAGATCATGCACCATACATGCACCACTGTGTAGAATAGAAAAGTCTAGAGAACAACTGCAACATAAATAACACAGCAGGTCTTTGACTTACAAACTTAAATAAGTTTCTTCCTTCCACACAAGCCACTTACCAAGTTCGTTTCTAAAGTCATATGTTTGTGTGTTAAGTGTTCAGAAAAACTCCATGCCCTCACACTTCCACCTATTCTCCCCTTCCCTTTGTAACTAATAACACACACGGCACTCTTGATTTCTTTGAAATAAGTGGCAGTTTCTATAGATTAAAAATTAATCTAGAACATTACTCATGAAGCAAAATTCTTTGAGCATCTTTATGCTTAGAAATAACTGAGGAAGTTAAATGCACAAGGAAAGATTTAAAAATGTGTTTTGAGTACTATGAATTATTGGGGAACATGTAATGAGAAGAAATTACTTTCTAGGCTTAAGGAAATTTTTAATATATTTTAAAACTAAAATGACAGTACTTGCAAATTTTAAGTTTACTAATTCCCATGTTTGTGTTTGTTTTTAATTCCCCCATACAACATATTTTTAGAACTACACAGAAACCACTTGGTTAATGGTGACAGAACTTTTTAATTTCCCCAGAAACAAATTCTATTGACAACACCCACTATTCGAGAAGTTATTCTAATTTATTTGCAGAAACACATATTTCCACTTTTTCTGGGGAAGCAAAAAAAAGGAAGCAGTAGTACTTACCTGCATAGACTTTCCACTGTCAAAGCATCTAAAACTATAGCAAGAACATGTTTTAAGTTTCTGTATTTTAGTTCTGTTAAAATATCTAATTTTTCAAGACCCATTTTCTTGCCAATAAGTCCAGCAAGAACATGTCCTAATGCAGGTATTTCTGTTCCACCAACATTCTCTGATATTTGATTTTGGTCTGATCTTTGTCTTTGCAAGCAAATTTCATGAACTATTTTCAGGGCTGGAGTTCTTGAGAGATCTCCATGACTTAAAACTAGGTCTGCACTAGGCTGATCTAAAACTAACGCGTGGTCTTTATTGCCAAAGTTTCTTTCTTCTGTTAACATACGTGCTGAAATAGGACTGCCATGATGATCTTCTGTCTCTGACTGTGAGCCTTGTTCCCGAAGAGTGGATAACCTTCTAACTCGTTCAAGTTTTCTTGTCTTTCTTTTACTATCCAGAATTTTGGAACCTTCTTTACGTTTTTGGAATAGTTCTTGGAAAGATCCCTCATGATCAGACAATAATTCTCCCGATTTGTCCAAATGCAGTGAATTATATCCACTATCCTCAGGTGTTGAAAGATCTGGGTAACTTGCCAGCTTAACAGAGGGAGAGTTTATATCGCATATTTCAAAGTTAAAGTTCTCTACAAGACTGTTGACAGAAGTCAGGAACTTACCCTCATTGGCCTCAGGTAACACACTGTAAGTAGGAGTCCTAAGCAACCCATCACTAACACTCATAAGGACACTTCCATTGAATTCATTAGCGTTACTAACAATAACATCCTTACACTGAATTGGAGACAAGCATTCTGGTTCTAGCAATAAGGGGTCCTTACATTTGGACTCATCTAGCGTAGAAGTCCTTTGCTGTGAAAAGGAAAGTCTCCGTTTTGGGCAATCAGGATTAGAGTCCTCAGTTTTTGAGGTGCTAGTTGCCAGAGATTTGTAAGTTTTATCTTTTGGAGACTCTGAAGCAGTTTGTGAAAGTTTTTCTTCAGAACTCAGAACACAAGATAATACTTTTTTCCTGCTGCTTCCTGAAGAACTAGCTTGTCTTTCACAGCATCCTAGAGTTGTGCCAGCTGGGACAGTCTTAGATAAAAGCAACCTCCTGCGTAGCGAGGAGCCTCTTCTACTCACTTTAGGAGTTTCAAAAAAATCTGTACTTCTATTTGCTTCTCTTTCTGATAAAGAGATAGAATTCATTTCATTTTCAATAGATGGTGACACAGGAAAGAGGGAATTTGGATGAATGTGCTCAGAATGCTCTTGTAGCAATGATAAACTTGCTACACTCGGTGCTTCTTTATGTTCTACATCAGGATCTTTTACTGACTCATTGCTTCTGCTGTCCAGAAATACTGAAGTGCAACATGTGTCTTTAAAATTTGAGTATTTAAAACTGCTGCTGGGAGATGTTAATCTATTTCTTTTAAGAATATTGAACATTACTGAATGACTGTCTGACATCTTCCACTTGGTACTTTGGCTTTGTAAATGAAGATACCAGTTCTGAAACAAATGATAAAAGCAGTCACCAAAACACCCTCAGATTAGCGAGAAAGCCTTGTGGTAAGTCTATCAAGCTAGCAGCCATGATGGAAGTATTTTCATTAGTCTTAGAAACGGTGCTTATACATGAACACAAAGATAAATTACAATCAAGTAGATGGTTAGAATGAGTGATTGAAATGCATAGTAAACCATAAGTGAGGCACATTAAAACATACATCCAATTAGCCAATTGATCTGCCAATCCTCATCCAAGGAAAAACACTTCAAATAAGAGACAGAGGAACTAGAATCTCATTTGTGCAGAAATCAGTGACAGAACTCCCTCTTATTCCAATAGGACCAAGATTTTTATTAGCACTGTGTTACTGGTTCATCCAACCACTAACAGTTCAGTCCTCAGGCACTAGCAGAAGCTCTGGTAATAGATGAGTTTAGACAAAAGGCATTTTCTCCTTAAGAAAAATGAAAGTCATGAAAATCATGAAGTCACAAGGCTACAGGTCTCCCTATTACTTAGATCGTACAGTTCCTGGAGGGAATAAAATTTGACTTCTAGTTACCAAGTAAACAATGCATTCTTATCTGCCTTGACATTTAAATGTTATTTTGTAAAGAAGCTCTCTGCTTCTGCTCAGTTCTATGGGTAAACTGAGTGTTCCTAAGCTTTACACTTCAAAGAAACTGATGGACTGACTGTACATCCTCTCACCGTGTACATAGAAAGAAAGTTTCTTTTAAGCTTAGTAAGTATAAAAGCTTTCAAGAGCTGTTACAGATTTTCCTAGAAAAGCCACAAGCAGCTGATGCACCCATTTCAGTAAGAGATGCAAGAATATAGACTTACTTTTTTGCCATTCAATCATGGCAGAGTTTCTCCACCCTAGCCAGAATGGCAATATGTCACTGTTTTCTACACACAAGACACAGTAATTGTATAAAAGATGTTATGAATAATGCCCGTTTGAGGGTGTTCTCACAGAAACCATAGTAGTTCACATGAATGTTGTAAGACTTCCAAAGTTTGAATCGGTACCCTTTACTGGGATACATTACTGGCCTCTAGAACTGGTATCTTGGATCATAAGCCTGGAAATAGTGATTGAAATTTCAGAACAGACCAAAATAAGAATCTTTAAAAGGTGGCTTAAACACCAAATATTAAGGCATTACTAATATCCCAACAGTCCTGACTTACTCAAGCCCTAAGCTGCCAAATACAAGCAGTGGGAACCCAAGTTACCAGGAGGGGAAATATTCTTTTATGATCTCAGGTCATTTAATTAGCATTTTTTGACCCATACTGATGGCACTTTATAAGATCATTGCAATATAGAAAGTGCTTTGTTTTGTTTTCAACTGTGAGGAGACAGCAACATATAGAAGTTCAAAAGGAACAGGATATTAAAGAGCAGACTCTGAGAACTTGGCATAAAGGCCTATAGAATCATGCTAATATCATTATGAAATCAAACAGATTTAAAACAAATTAAAAAATCCATCCACATAATTGATAAAAACTCTTCCAGGAAAGAAAGGTATGTGAAAACCATTCCAAGATGATGACAAACGCTGAAGTCTGGCCTGCTTCCTTTCCCTCTCCCATTTACCTCTACAAGTATCTTAATTTCAGACTTGTTTTCCCTCACTGCTTTTTTCTCAGTCCCTGTTTTTACTTAGTGAAATAAATGACAGCACAAATAGGAAACACAGGGACATAGCTTTAAGCTGATTATTACATGAGTTAGGGAGACTTTCCTTGACAGCGCAGGACCAACTCCAAGCAATGTTTAGTGTTTCACCTGCATCACTTTTCAACATTTTAGGCAACAGGCTGAAAATGCTGTGTTGTAAACCAGAAAGTAACTTTTAAAAGGTAGGAAAAGGGTATAAAGAGTCTCTGTGTAGTGCATTGATGCTCCTCAGTTGACTAGTCACACTATGAGCAGAGGACCACATCAGCATAGCTCTTATTTTTGTAAAAGGAGGAAGACATATAAGAGACCTGTAGTAAGAATAGGGCATTATCTTTGTGTAATCTACAAGAATAGAGGTTTAGTTTTCTATGCTGAGTTTTGGTGAATTGCAGTTAGTCAGCAAACATTGCCAGGAGATATTCCTACCAAAAATGCTGATGTACAAAGATTAAAGTTCTGAATGCTATTTAGAGACAGCTATTCAAAATCTCAACCCATCCCCCCCCCAAAAAAAAAAGTCACATACCTACACTTATCTTTGAAAATATGATTATTTTCCTTAAACACAGTCAAACTAACCATACATTTAACAAAAGTGCACAGGCTAGTGTGTTTAGAAGCTTAATGTTCAGGCAGCATGCTGAAGAAACAAACGGAAAACTCATGCTTGCAGTTTTATTCTCAAACATTCCATGGGAGAAATTATCTAATCTTTTGAACAACTGAGAGTAAATTTAAAATAGTACAGTACAAAAGAATTTAAGCAAACTCGTGTTTCAAGTGATATAAAATCACAGAAAGACAAGTTTTTGCAGCTGTAGGGGAGATCAGAACAGCAGAGTTAAAGGAATGTTGAAAACTCAAGTGAAAGACAAAAATATGCCGTACATGCATCAATGTCCAGCAGGAGGGGCCTGTGAGCTTACTATATTGATTTTGTGAGACCAACTTTGAAAAAATTGTAGGGAAGGCACTTGCAATGCAGATACTGTGGGAACAATATCCATTATACTTCTTTACAGCAAATCCCAGTATACACCTCAGTTTTGTATACACATTATTATTTAAAAAAAAAATTATTACTTGCACAAGCTAAGATGTGATTTAACAGAAGGTCTCATTTTACAAATACAGTACAGAAGGGAAAGCCTTTCAGAGGTGCTGAACATCTCTCATAATAGAACGAGATGCTACTTATATTTGTAAGACATGCCTAATAAAGCCTCTTATGACTTGTCCAGTGTTTTAGAAGCACTTCTTTTTTTATCAGGAGAAAAGTTTCATCTGCCAGATTTGATACATAACATCAAGCCCTTTTCATTTGGGGATCTTGAAGTAATTTCTGAAAGTATTGTTAATCTTGTTTTAGACATCATAAAACAGATGTGCAGGGAAGGGAAGACTAGTCACACAGCAAGTCAGTTACAGAGGAAGAAAGAAAATCCACACCCACCAAGCGTAGATTCTTGTGCTCTATACATTTCTTATATCTATTATTAATTTTGTAGTTCTCAAATTGATCTACAAGTCAACTGCAAACTTTCTGGCAGTTTACGGAACAAAATATTTCATATTCAGAAACGCAAACTAAATTAAGAACAGGATTCAGACATTTAGACAAGGAATGACTTCTGATAAGCTTAGCCTTACAAAGCATCCTAAAGAGGCAAAAGTGTTGGTTCCTAGAGAAGGCAATGTAAATGGTGCCTCTAACTCAGACATGAGTTCTAGAATAGTCATGCCTGTTTCTGATACTAATTTACATTCCCCAGTAACACACACTGAACATTTATGCCTCAAACAAGATGGGTTTTTTTGTCCTTGTTTGTCACCATTCACCACTGTTGACAAAACAGGTGAAGGCAAAGTTTTGGTGATACAGAAATATTTTCTCTGTTACTTAAACAGGTATTGTATCTGCAGTAGAACTGACTTTCTCTGAGGACTGATCTCTGAGTACCCAGATCTGTACAAGGGAAGCAGTTAATACCTTCAAAGGTATTAATATTGAGGATGGCATAGCTAAATCCTATCTTTAAGATGTGGGTCACTTACCCCAATTTGTGAAGCAACCTCGAGATCTTCCAGAGCAAAGGTGCTGCATTCAAAGTATTGTTTACCCCTACTGATAACTTAAAGTGAGAAAGAATGTGGAGAGAAAAGAGAGAGATGTAAAAGAAACATTACCCAGCTGAGACAGTTTTCAGTTGGTCTATCTATGCGTTCACTGCAATGTCTAATCACCCAGCGATGAAGATTGTTGATGGCTACCTAGGGACCAGCACCCCAGGGTCTCTCAGTCACCTGGGATGCCGGACACGAGCAACGCAACAGCTTCACCCCCTCACGTGGGCACAGGAAACAGAGCCTAGAGGCCCCCTACCACCGAGGCCAGCTGAGGCGGCCGGCGGGGCCCCCTGAGAGGGGGTGAAGGCGAGGACCCCCCCCTCCCCGGCTGGCTGGCGAGAAGGGGAATCCTGCCGCCTCAGCAGCTCGCCGCCTGACTCTGGGGCCCGTTGCCCTTAGCGAGGAGCCGCTTCGCTTCTCTCCACCCACACCGGCTCCTTGCGGGCGGCCACCGCTGCTTTCCCTCGCTTGGATTTGAACTGCCCGCCCTTACCAACCGCTGCCGCGCTGCCTCCCCCACCCCGCCGCGCTGCGGCCCTCGGGAGAGCGGCGCCGCCCGAGGTCGAGGGCAGGGCGCCGGCCGGCCGGGGGCCTGAGGGGAACGGCTCCGCCGAACGGGAGAGCCCGCTCCTCAGGAGCACGGGAAGACACCGGCGAGGCTCGCCTTTCTCCTCACACTTTGTACTCCAGCTCTGCAGCCCCCGCCACACCCAGCCCACCATTAAAAGCGCCCCTGCGTCGTTCCTCCCGCTGCGCTGCTTTTTCCTCAGGTGCCCGGCGAGGATGAGGCTTTCCCGCCTCTCCGAGAGCCCTCTCAGCTGCCTGCCGGGGGGCGCCAGGGCTGAGGGGCGGCTTCAGAGGCGCTGGTCGGTCACGGCCAGCCAAAGGCTTTTCACAGATGATGAACCTTAGCTGCACCGCAACCTTTAAGCTTGAGTTATGCGGGTGCTAATTCGCGTTAATTAGTAGGGGAACAAAACAATCACAAGAGCGTTTGGCAAGTGCCATGTCCTTTAAATCAGCTGTCAGTCAGGTGGGAGATGCCTGGTGTCACCTAGGTTTTGCCGTGGTTTTAGTCAATCTGTACATTAAAAAAAAAAAAAAATATCCCCAAACCCACAACACCAAGGAATACCTGGGTGCCTGTTTCTCCTGAGCTCGGTGCAGCTAACGCAGGGCTACACAGGCTCACCTACCCGCTGGCTCCAAGCAGGTGGGGGAGCTGCCGGCGGTGGGGAAGCGGCAGGCCTAGCAGCGGCCGCCCCGGGGGGCAAGCGGTGCTTGCCACACAGGCACGGAGGAAAGGCCAAATACATCAGCGTTGTGTTCTCCTTCTGCTGGGTATTACTCTCCCTCACCTCATGATATAACATTTAGCCCGGGTTATCTGTAATTTTTCTGGTTCTCACCCTGCCCATGCTGCCAGTTTTCTCCCTCTGCCAGAGCAACGTCAGGTCTGAACAAGAGATGTAAAACCATCGCGCGCATGTCAAAAAGCAACACCCAAAAGCAGCGAAGTACAGGCTTTCCAAAGAAACGTCGACATTTAGCAACGTGATTCCCGTACATGAGGTTTGGCAAGTTTGCAGCCTTCCCCTTGGGCAGCGACCGGCTCCCCCAGCCTTGCCAAGCCGACCGCGCACGTGGGCAGAGGCTGGGCAGGGGCGGCGGCGCCTGGCAGGCTGAGAGGGGCCTGAGGAAACTGGGGTTTAGGAGTTGCCCATGCGGAGCTGGGGGGAAACTGTGGCATTGTTAGGTCGAGAACATTGTTTTACGTGACTACAAGGTAACAGTTGTGGGTAAGAAGAGAAAGGCTCTTGGGATATCTGCCCCTTCCTTTTTAGAAGGCAAAATCGTTAGAAACTTTCAGGAAGGTAATACGGGTTTTCCAAAAGTGCTTTCTGTAGTATCGTCCATTTCACATGAATCAGAAGTGGTTTGTTCAAATAGTTGCATTTATTTATAAAGTAAATTACCTCTTCGGTGAAATTGGCAACTTGCTAGCTCCTTAAAGCCGGCCACAGCAGCTGCAGGTTCTGTCTCTGTCACTCAAACCCAGAGGGACTTACGTGACTTGGATCAAAATTATCCCAGAAGTGTAACAAGTTGTACCTGCGGCATTTGATGCAATCCACAGAAGCATCACAGCCAAAAGCGTGATTTAACAAAAAGCCTCACAAAACCCAAAACAAAACAAAACAAACGCACCCCCTCCAAAAAAAAAAAAACAAAAACCCAAAACCAAACCAAACAAAACCCTAACCAAAACCCGAGAACGCTGCGTCTAGACAGACAAACGAGGTAAGACAGCCTGCCACACTCAGGCTACGCTCGGCTGCCACCGCCTTTCTTTCCCCGCTCGGAAGCACCCTGCTGCGCCCCGCAAGCCCTTCCTCACGCTTTCCCGCCAATTCCCCAGGAGCTGCTTCCCTTTAGGGGACAGTGGAGCTCTCCCACAAAGTCCCAGCCCTGCCCGCTACTCTAAAGCCAAGGAGCATCTTCAGGGCTGGTGTTTATCAGCCCGTCAGAATGGGGTTTTACTGTCAACAGAAACTTGAGCAGAAACGCCTAAAGTAACCGAAGCTTTAAGATCTGGTAAAACATCCTATTTTTCCAGGGAACAGTTAAAGGACGCCAATTATCAGGCAACCACACGATTGCTTTCTTAACAGTGGAGACCTAATTCTCACGGAATTAACTTTAGTTGACTGTTTCACGGCAGCATTATTAGCAAGTCCTTTTAAAATTACCGGTTTGGCAAACGCATTGTCACATACGAAACGAGTCCGGAGAAATAATACCAGTTGGGGTATTTTTTTTTGTTTATTCAATACTTAAAATTTACTTAGCGTGCATTTACCAGGGTTCAGGC
>VZTL01036283.1:14038-28647 GCA_013400535.1 Scopus umbretta
AGGCGGCGAGGCCGGCGGAGGCACCTGCGCCGGTGAGCGTGGGTCGGGGCTCGCCGGGGGTTTTTGGGCTCCTCCCTTCGGAGCCGGGGGCCGCCCTGGCGGCGGGGCGGGTGGCGGTGGCGAGCAGGGAAAGGCCCGGCCCGGCCCGGCCTCGCCTCTTGGGCTTCCCTCCTGTGTAAAAGCCTCGCGGGGCGGTGGGGAGGCCTCGGTGCGGAATTGGGGCGGGCTGGGGTGTCTGGGGCTGAGAGGCCGCTGGGCTGCGAGGAAGGCGGCCCGTCGTCCTTCGTGGGCTCTGAGAGGGACGTGGAGGAGTGGGGCTGCCTCTCCTGCAGGTACGGGTGGCGTCCTCTCGGCAGCGTGGCCGGCGCTCCGCCTCTTGGCGGTGGGTGACGGTTTGTGGGCCTGCTGGCTGTGTCAGCTTGGCAGCACCTGCAGCTGCAGGGTGCGTGAAGGCCAGCCAAACCGTGGCACCTCCCTGCAAAATACATAGGCATAGGTCACGGCTGTCTTGAGCAGCAGTAGTAGTTTGCTGTATGAGCAGCACCAGCTCAAGTTATTTAGCTGTAACTGTGGTCCTCCGTAGTTCAGCTCTCTGTTTCAGAAGATGCTGCAGTTTTCCAGTGCTAATGGATGACTGCGTACATCTTAGTATAATGTACTGATGCAAAACGACTACAATGCAGGTGGATTAAGGTGCCACTATGGTTATGGTAGAGCAAAACCTTACTTGAAAGCTATAGAGTCTAATGAATTATCTCCGGCTCTCAAATAGAGTGGTATAATGGGGATTTTAACAGGGTGGTTTGTCAAGTGCTGATCAGACTCTTAAACAAAGGATGAACTGTTTCTGTCAAGCCTATCCTTCTCTTTTTAAGACCCCAGTTTTCCCAGTTGAATTTATACTGAAACAAACTGTGAAGACCGGGAAACAATCCTTACTGTAATATTAAGCAAAAGCATATGAGGGTCATGCTTATAAATCATAGAATCATTAAGGTTGGAAAAGACCTCTGAGGTCATCTAGTCCAACCGTCAACCTAACACCACCATGCCTACTAAACCATGTCCTGAAGTGCCACATCTAGATGTTCTTTGAACACTTCCAGGAATGGTGACTCCACCACCTCCCTGGGCAGCCTGTTCCAATGCTTCACCACTCCTTCAGTAAATACATTTTTCCTATTATCCAATCTAAACCTCCTCTGATGCATCTTGAGGCCATTTCCTGATAAAGAAGCATCATGAAGGCTCTTCACTGGCATAAGGGTTAGGAATTCTTGCCTTCTATGTCAGGCAGAACAGCGGCACAGAAAACAGCAACCTCAAAAAAAACCCTAAAGGAGATGTTCACATTCCAATCTAGACTTTCATTGGGTGGAAGAAAATTGTTTACTGTCTCTAGTGGTTACAGCAGCAACCTTAAAATTTATGGTCTGAACAATNCTTTTAGCTTTAGATTGAGATATTGAAATGGTAGTGTATGCCTTGAAAAGCTAATTAAAAAAAAGCAACCTGGTGTGCATGTTGTGTTTTTTGTTTAGAACATGGATTCACAGAAGGATGTTCAGCCTCCAAAGCAGCAGCCAATGATTTACATTTGCGGAGGTAAAGACAAGACATCAGTGAAGTGTTTCACTTGTTACTGGAGGTTTGGTGTTTTAATAATGAAGAATGCATGATAGTCATTATACTTATGAGCACATAAATACAAATAGTTGCAATGTGGATCCCGATGTTCTTTAAAGCTTTACGCACTGATGGTACCACATATGAGGTATATATGGATAGTGACGTGGAAGTAATTCACTAGAGCTTGTGTTGCTGTGTGGAGGTCTTCCATCTCCGGAGGATGATTTCTCTAAGTGATAGATAGTGGACCTTCTATTTAGTGCATCTCGGAGAGCTTTTTTGAAAATGCTGTAAGGTCACTCAGCTTTTAATGAAGTGCAGTAGTCAAATTCTCTCTTACCTATAGATAAATTAACAACTTAAAAATTGGTGATTTTGAGTCATCGCTTCAGGAATCTCTGAAATATTTTGTCTTAAGAAAATAAACTTGGGGCTTTGGAGGGCTGAGCTGAAGTTTTCATTAGCAGACAAGTATCAAGAGTGGAATGTCTTCTGTGCGGTCATAATTTGGTAATTTTTAGCAAGGTGCTCTTTGATCTTAATATAAGTGAAGTTTGCTGATTTTTTTTTTTTTTTTTTTTGCACAGTATCTTGATATCATTCAGCTCTTGATACAAATTCACTACAACTATTTTTATTGTTTTGTTTGCCACAAATAGGAATTTTACTATTATGACTTTTGAAAGTTATCTATGCATTAACAATGCTGGTTTTGTTTATCCATTCCCTTTCTCTTCCTCCATCACATCAGAATGTCATACAGAAAATGAAATAAAGGCAAGAGATCCTATCAGATGCAGAGAATGTGGCTACAGAATAATGTACAAGAAAAGGACAAAAAGATGTATCCTTTTACACTGGCACTTGAATGCATTTGAGAAGCTGTGGATGGAGACAAGGTATATAAGGGAAAACAAATGGAAGCTTTGAGTAATTATGTAAGATTCCTTTGAGGCCAGAAATTTAGTTCAGTAGAGCAGAATGCTATAGGGGAAATCTCTGCAGTGTGATTGGGGATCTTGTTTTCATTCCTGGCACTTTCTCTCTTTTTTCCATTTTCTATACAAAATATAATAAGCTGTCACAGTCTGCTGGGTGACATATGTGAACGGTTTATATTAGTCAGCCTTTTAACAAAAGGAAGGTGTGGATTCAATTAAAGATGAGTTTTGAAATGCTTTTATGTAGTTAGTTGTGACTTTAAGTGTAGGCGGTCTCTCTTGTGTCGTCCCGCCCATCTTTTTTCAACCACAACACTTTTTTTTTTTTTCCTATAACTTCACTATTCCAGTGGTGGTTTTTGATGCCCGATGATTTCTGCTTGAAGATGTAGTGACTTTATGCTGCAGTTTAATATTTCTGATAACTTTGCTCTATAAGTCCATGCTCTTATTTGTGTTTTAAGATATTGAAATATTAAAGTTTACTGTGATACTAAACTTTGTCTGTACTGTCTTCCAGAAATAGATTTCTAAAGCTGTCGTTTAAATTGTAGTCAGAGTATGTAGTAGCTTAGCTTCAGTGGTATGGTATTCTTTTTGAGTTAACCTTGTTTTCATGACATTTAAACTTTATTTGCATTTTAACTTTGTTAAATGGCCTCTGGACTCCAATGAACTGCGTAACTGTGGTTTGAATAAATTCTACCAAAAATAAATAGAAGGCTACACAAGGTTAGGTCTGAAACACAGACCTGGATTTCGAGAGAGCAAATCTCGGAGGACTTGAGACCACCCAATTCAGGCACCCAGCTGTGAAGGAAGTGTCAAAAAACTCATCTCTCAGAAAAGGAGAGGGGAGGGAGGCAAGGTGTAAGCAATTAAGAAGCACTGTGTAAACAGAAAATCCCAAAGTGCTTCTTGACTTAGTTGTACTCAAGGAAAGAATTAGGTCTGTGCTATAAAGATAATTTGAGTAGTGTCCCAAAACTAAAATAGCATCTTGTTTTGCTTTTCAAGTGATTTCTCAGGGTCTGTACTAAAAAGATCAAAGTGGTTGTTTTGTATTGATGAGCCAAAATTTTTCGCATCTTTCTGTTTGGAATGTGTGTTTAGTGATAACGATATTTTAGGATTACTTACAAAACACTGCTGGATTGTGCCTGATGCTAATTTAGCCTTCGTGTTTCCAAATATCAATTTTGATGGGGCTAATGATGCTGTTACTGTCAAGATAACATGTTTAACTCATCAATATAGTACGGTATCTTCGTTACAGACTGCACGACCATGTTGTACTGGCTCATAAATGAACTCGAGTGTGTCGTTTTAGGGGATAAAAAAGCATTCTTGCAATTTTGTTTTGGAGCTGTTTGGTTAAGATTTTCTTAGGTATCTTTCCTGATCTTAGCAGTTAAGACATTAACTACCTGGCTTCCAAGGAAAAACCTAAATATATATGGGTATATATGAGAGAGAGGCATCTCGAGTATAAATGATCACATTTTTACTACACAGTTGCGATCAGTCTGTTCNCGCTTGGCTGCCGCGCGGCGGCGGCCGCCATGTTGTACATAGCAACAGTCGCTAGGCGCGGGCTGGCCGCGCTGCCCCGGCTCCGGCCGCGGTGTGAGGGGAGCCTTCCGTGTGGGATTTGAAGGTAAATTCCTGACGCCCGCGGGGGTGAAAGTTGTATTGCCGGAGGCCGGGGGAGAGGGGCGCGCTTGGCTGTGGCGGTGCTGTGCACCCCAGGTCGCCTTGTCACCGCAAGGCGCCCAGCTGCTGTGGGCACTCGGGGGAGCTGCCGATTCCTAACAGTTACGGGAATACTGCAACGGGAGAAAATGTTGCGGGTTTGCGATGAGTGCCTCTCTTGCTTTTTGCTCCTGTCAAATTATTCCCTGTGTTCGTCTGTCTCTCCGCGCGTGTTGTTTCTTTTCCTGTACTGAAACTGTACATTCTTGGGGCAGAATCCTACCTTTCTGCAGTACCTAATTATGACCAGTTATTATTTAAAGTGATGCGGTTTTGTAAACGTTTCTGTGCAACTACAAATTGAGATGTATAATTGTGCTAGACAGGAGAACGCTTTTATTTGGGTTTATATCCGTACATAGTTGTCATCACAGACTAGCTAGCTGCCCTTATCGCACTTGTTAAAAACAGCAGATCGATTTAAGCACTATATAACATGGAGGAAAAAGAGAAGAAGTTCTGCTCCATAGAGCTTGGAATCAAAATAGAATAAGATGCAGATAAGCAGATCAAAGGTACAGGGAGACAGGAAGTATTCAGTTTGAAGACCTCACTTCATCAGTTATAGACTTACTGGAAAAGATTCCATATTAGTACAGTAGTATAATCAGAGGCCCAGAAAATGCAGTTAGTGAGGAAAGACAAACAATTGGATTTATTTTGGCTGAAGAGAAGGCAAAGGTTATCATTCCATTAGATACAAGGTTGGTTAACGTTTATTTTCCCTCTGATAAAAAGAAAGGGTCCCGCACCATTTTCTCTCCTTCATCCCCACCACACTTGCTTGAAATAGGTAATACCATGTTGTGTTCAAAGAAAAATAGAGAATGTGATAGGCAAAAATTGGCAATTTTTCTTTAAGCAGTCTTCCTGACTTGTTCTGCCTTGCAGAAGCAGTAGAGTTGTACCTATTCTTTTTTCCAAAACGTTTCTCATATATAATCATACTTCTGTCAGTAAACCTCTGTCAAGAACAGTTTGTGTGATCAGGTCTTCAAATTTGAAAGTTTTCTTTTGTGGCAATAGGTCTGCTTGCATAACAGAGTAGTACTTCGTAGCATGAGCAGGATTATTCCTTAAATTAGCATTGTTTCAAAATGTAACTGAGTGCCTACAGAATCACTACATTTTTTCCTTTTAATATTTAGTTATGGATGATGAGTCAGTACCATTTTTGCTGGACCAGGGAACCACTAAAACGTATCAAATACCTATTGGTCATCTGGACTACAAGTTCATTGAAAAATGCACAGATGTTAAACACCTGGAAAAGATTCTCAGGGTATTAAGGTAAACATATTTTCTTAACTTCATTACTAATTATGTTCCTGTTCTGTAAAATTCAAAGGAACCTCTACCTAAATACTCTATTTGTCTTGAACATCTTTGTGACTTTCAATTTAAAAATTAAAATACAGAGTTAAAGTAATCATGTTAAAAGTGTCCAAATGATAATGCTAGAAATCCAAGTCCTATTTTAACCATCCAAAAGGTCCAAGTAACTCAATGCCAGGTTTTTCCTCAAATGCTGCCCCTGGATTTTGGTTCTGTCATGAAGCCGTCTTGCCTGACTGTTTGTGGTAATTTCAGATGCCATGGTTGTTTAACTTTCGCTGAAAATGACAAGAGCATTTTTTTATGAGCACTGTGATGATAATTTTGAACTGTGTATGTCTGTGTATCCATTGGAAAGTGGTTGAAGGTTAACTCACTGGAATTTTCTGATCAAAATGTTATTAGGTGATAGCAGAATTCAGTTGTAACAGGAAAACGGTCCTCTGCAGTCACTGTGGTGGCTACGCAGAGACTACACATGCAGAGAAATATGGAAGACACAGTGCAGTTTAGTTCTTTTTGTAACTTTTGTATCTTTGCATTTTAAAGGTCTGGTGAAGAGGGATGTTATCCTGAACTTACATTGTTTTGTGAAAAGCGTATTGAGCATTTAGATCCAGGGAGCAGAGCTCTGAGAAAAGATAAGCCTGCAGCCACAGCTTCTGATTTCACAGCTGAAGAATGGAAAACAATTAGTGATGAACTGATGGTACAGCGTAACTCTAATTTATAATGGTCAATAATGTAATCACTTTGATGTATCAGTCTTCCTCTTGTGCCTAAGTAGAATGTAATAGTTTGATTAAATGAGGAAATGATCAAAGGATTATGCTGGGGTCTTTTATTATTTGATTGAATTAATGTCAGTGAATATTTAAAGCCCATTTTAACTCCACAGATTTTTTTGTGTGTTAATTTTTATTCCAAAAAGCACCATTGCTTTTTGTCTTACTTGCTTTTCCCCGTTAAGAGCAGTGCATTATAGGGATAATTGTTAGGGTCATTGTAGACTATGAAGTATATCTGCCCTACTCCTTTAAGGTACAGATATATTATTTATTTATTTTCAGAGCTGGGTGACAGAAATGAATGAAGATGATAAGAAACCACAGTTCCTGAGAACAGACACGCTGCATGAAATACAAGATAACTTGCCTCCTATTCGTTGTTCCAGCAGCTGTATTCCTGCTAATCAGGTATCTTCATTTTTCTAATGTGTGTTAATTGTATGTCTTTCTAAAAACCAGGAAATTTTACATGTACAAACTTCTAATCGTTGAACCTTTCTTACTAGATTTATTTTGTAAACCAGAAAATAAAAACCTTTAAGTTCCCTTGCAAGAGACCAATGCTTAAACAAAAGTGCCTCCTTAGTACTAGCATGTGTCTTGTAGTAATGTTTTAATTCTGATCAAGAATTAACTTCTGGAGCAAATCTCCTTAAACACCCTTTTCTGTTCTTTGATTCACATTTCAAAGTGGTGTTTAAGCATATGAACTAGGTTCCTTTTGGATGAAAATATGCCAGGAGACTTTTTTCCAGCTGCCAGTAGGCTTTTGTTCACAAGACCAGACAGGAGCTAGTCCAAAATAAATACCCTGAAACACATACAGTGTGGATGTTGGACCCTCTGCACCAACTGTTTCACTCTATAGCCACTTCTATATTGGGTTGCACTGGTGTGTATGTATCCTTTAATGCTCCTTATTTTGTACCTTGAGTTGGTATTCCAGCTTTAGCCGTAAAGCATACTTGCTAATGTAATCACAAAGCATACTTAACAAATCTTCAGAATTACAGAAGAAACATTTTTTTCCTATGTATTCGTTTCCTCATGGTTTTTTTCCATTTATTTATCTGCCTGAAATCTGTTTTGTCTGACCAGTTTTCCTTACTAATACTGAATGCAGTACTGTTGGAGGGATTGGCAGAAAAGTAGTTGTGGGATGGGATTATTTTGAATTGTCAGATGTTATCATGGATGGTTGCAGTCTGATTCCCTCTAGTTTCTTTGGAATTCTGGGACACGGTTATAACAAATTCACTGAAGGATTTTTCTTTTTGGACGTTTGGAAGTGAGAAATGTTATGAAACGAGCTTTACAGGTCATGTGATATTTCTTATTAATTGATAATTTGACAGATTTTATGGGCATAATTAGGTATTAGTAAATGTCCGATTTGTCTTCCTGTGTTGTTGGAAACTACTTATTGTTGGCTGGTACTTAGACATCAGACCAAGACATTTAGGATAACTAGGCACTCTCCTTTATGTGGTATACAAAGAGGCTGGGAATTCCAGTGTAATGCTTTATAAGTGGTTACTATTGAGACTCAGGTGTGTTTTTGTTTTGTTGTTGTTTTTTTTTTTTCAATACTCTGTTCTCTTTCACATTTTGCAATGTGTATTCCTCTTGACTATTCTATTTTGCTGAGATGAAAAGTGCCACTGTACCTTTACTCTTGATTTATGTCCTCTGCATTTCCTAGAATATAAAATGATAAGTAAAATATCATGTGAACTCAGTGAATCCAGATTAGAATATAAGCATAAAGCAGTGGAAAGTGGCTTGAAATCTAGGATACACAGTTTTACTACAGAGGATGTGTTCTCCAATGAAAGACAAAATATTTATTCAGATTTTTTTTCTCCTACTTTAAACCATGCAACAGTCTTCAGGTCAAGTTTTTATCACTTTTGTTCTCCATACACGGTTTAGGTGTTAGCATCATTGCCCAGGAAACTTAGATACAGCTTTATGCTTTATCTGTGGTATGTGATTTCCATTCTTTTTGTTCAAGGAGACGGCCTGTGAAGTAATTGCAACCTGTTCTGGAAGAGAGAAGGGAGGCCTGAAACCGAGTTTTAGAATTCAGTCTTTTTATGTAGCAGTGCAGTTATACCACTACTATATTGCTACTGAATAAAAAGAAGCTGTTTCTATAGTATACACTAAATTTATACCTGTAGTATGGAATCTCAACAAATTAGATTAATAATATACTCAGCCAGTTTTTATTTCTTTTCTTTCTTGCTGATAAAGGTATGCATAATCTTACAATTTTTAAACACGTTTTGCTAATCAGTTAGGACTGTAATTATTTTTTACACTGGCATCACATAATTTTGTAATGTGGTATCAAGTATAAAGTTGGCATGATAAATTTATCCTCTCTGCCAGAAAGAAGTCCACAAACACTTCCATAATTTTATGTTGTTATTTGATTGGAGACTGTGTATGTTCATCTGATCTGATGCATAAAAAGTTCAGTATCTTCAATGAAGCCAAATCTGGAAATCCTTATTGACTGTAAAACAGTGGATTGCACCATTGAGTACAAGTTTGGTAAATGGAAGCATCTTGTTGTGTCTGTAACTGGATTTTGTCCTGGTTTAACCATAGCCAGCAACTAAACACCACACAGCTGCTTGTTCACTCCCCCTCTCCCTAAATTAAAGTTGCATTAGTGTAAATGCCTTACGAGTTTTCTTCTGAGAGTTTTACTATTTTTGTGCTCATTTAAGCACTTCTGATTTGAAAAAAAAAGCTTTGATATTTATTAAATTAGTAAGTTTGTAATATATACCAGGATGCATCCATAATGATAAGTCGTATTTCAGGAAGCCATATTTAGGAGTCAGCTCCTCCAAACATGCGCTGATCACTAACTGTATTTGTCATTTTGTCTAGCTTCTTGAAAGACTGAGAACATTAAGAATAACTCTGAAGTTATATACGGTAAAGGTTTGTGTAACCTAACATTATAGACAGTCAGAAGTGTTTACAGGAAGGGTCACATTTGCATTATGTAAATTGCAGTGTTTACATCCAACTACAGAAGTATTTCCTTGTTACAGTGTCACCACTGGTAAAGCTAGTTTAAGAGGCTGCTGCTTATTTATTTGGTCCCATTTATCACATGTGCAGTTGAACTGGTACAGATATTTAGGGATTGCACTGTAATCTCTATCAGATTGTTTGTTTGAACACAGATAATTGTGAATCTGCAACTCTACAAACAATTACATAGACCTAACTCTGTGAGTGGTGGATTGCAAGGTAAGAGGAAGGCTGAACAGCCAAGACAGAGTAGATGGAGAATATTTTGAACTGGCTGTTCCACTGTGAGATACCTGTCTGGAACCACACCTTGCTATTAAGTATGTTTGAGGTCAACAAGCAGGAAGGGACATAGCAGAAATATAGTCTTATGACAGAGGTAGAAGAGATGCCAATGGTGCCAGCTATGGAAATAGGTTCCATTAGTGTAGGAGATGGGTTGTGATACAAGTCAGTTGAATCTGTTATTGCAATTGATTGTTGCATGAAGGTCCTAAGGATAAATTTTAGTTAAAGAAAATCTCAGTGATGCAGGTTGCCTAAAAGCTAGAACGAGTGTAAATCATCTTGGGAATTAGCTTGCCTGGAGTGTGAAATAGTCAAAAGTACAGACGCTATTTTGAAGTCAAACAAATTTTCCATTTGCAAGTTTGTTGTGAGGGTTCCAGGGACTACCAGAATCTATGCATTGCATTCTCTTGAGAATGGCAAGCTTAAAATGAGGTTACTGATTCAATCTCAGTCTCAAACACCCCATGGCAAGGCTGGGGTTTCCCAAGACTGAGTTCTCCCTTGCTGTGTTGAAAGAATGATGTGGAAGATGGCAGCACAAAGTACTAATTAGGAAAAGCAGTCTCATATCTGAAAGTTCTATTCAGAGCCTCTGTGACATGTAACAGGGCAGTGGAGAGAAAGTGTGAGACTGAAAAGCTCCTCAGACTACAACAATATGTCAAATACATAAAGATTTTCTTTGCAGCAAGATGAACTAACTTTTCAAGACTATGCTGAGATTAGTCATGAATAGTGTTACTAGGAATATGTATAGCAGAAACAAAAACAAAACAAAAAAACGCTGTGAATTTCCACTTTTCAAATTGTCTTACAGGCTGGCTGTTTGTCTTTCAGAACAAAAAATTACAAAACAAACAAAGAAACAAGAAAAGCATACCACGGGATTACAGTGAATGGGACAAGTATGTTAAATCCTTTATATTTAAGTTTTTATTAAATCTTATGTATTTGTTTAGTAATGGAACATTATTAAATGTTGTTTTTTAAAGTGTTTTCCAGAAACATAGTATTAAGGTCAACATTTCAGGGAATTATAACACTTCAGTGAAACTTAGGTTTTCCATAATAAATATTCTGTTAACATGCAAATGATGCATTGCGGTGCTAACAGCTGAAAAAAATTTAGTCTATACTTTTGTTCAAGCTGTGTGAAATATAACCAGTCAGCAGAAAATACAAATAAAAAGTGATTTTCTTTCAGATTTCATTTTTCCTTTCAAAATCTAAGATATAAAATCTATGGAGGTATGTAAAACTAAGGGATTAAAATTAGCTTAATTTATTAGTTTTTATTTGAAAGCACTTCTAGGATTGTTCAACATGGGCTTATAAATTTGATCTTCTGTGTATCTAAAGTCACAATTCTAAATTAAAACCAAAATTGATGAATCCTTATTCCTGCACTGAGCCCTGCTGACCACGAAGAATGAGCTTGAGGCAGGTGCATCGGTTTGCTCAGATGCAATTACACATAATCGGAGGTTTAGGCAGTAACTATCTATTTCTTGGGTGGATGGAGCCCTGATAGAAAGGCACTCTCTGCATCGTGTAATGGTGCCATATTACCCTCCCAGGTTACGTGACATGCTCCCAAATTGTTGAACACGAAGGGGGAAATGCACATACTTCTCTGTTTTGCCTTGTAGCAGCTTCTACTCTAGCTCCTTAAATCTGGAATATGATGCTGTAGAATCAGAGTGAGGAGGCACAAGTTTCCGGTGGTCTAGATGGGGATCTAAATCTAGAGACTGTGGGGTTTGGGTAATGAAACTCTTAATGTCTCGCTCTACCCTAAAACTACTACAAAAACCGTGTCTGCATAAGGTGCTGTTCTTACAAAGAGTTGTGCATATCAGTTATTTTCATGAATGTATGTTTTGCAAATTGGGGTCTTCCTGCTCAATGTGGACAAACAAAATAGGTTATCAAAATAATTTCTGCAGCAATTTATTTTTTCATTCATCTTTCCTCTGTATCATGTAAAGTAATCATTCTGGGATTTTGTTTGCAGTTTTATGTGCTCAATCTTTAAGTGCTTTAGCACACTGATAGTACCACAGTTTGTGATTTTTCCCATATAATGTATTTGTTTTGGATAATACAAGTATACTGAAAAAGAAATTTTCCAGTTTGAAGCATATCATGTTTTCAAAACATTTAAAGGTAATTTCAAAACCTTCATATAATTGTTTAGGCAATTTCTGAACAAAAAAAATTCTGCTTTGTATTTTAAAGGCACCTATTTTGAAATGCAGTTAATTTATAATAAGTAGGTAAAAGGAAGCTAGCAAAATATCAGAATCAAAGTGGAGAGCAATTAGTCTTACCTGAAAAGGTTTTTAACTGGATAAATTCTCAAAATTGTGTGTCTATTTCAGATAGAAATTATTCATATTGTCAAGATTATTGTGGAAAGCAAAGGATATTTTTCAGTAGTCCTAAACATAAAAGCAGTGAGTGTAGTGTTTCTAGACAGTGTACGAATTGGTTATTACTGTATTTGTTTTATAGGACTATGGCAGCAATATTTATTTGATATCAGTTTCTGAACACTGTTTTCAAAAGCTGCTTCAGAGTATCCACGGAAGTGTCTGAGCCTATTTTGAAATCTCTCTCGCCTTTACAGTACTAATTGCTTTGAAGCTGTTTCTTAGGTAATTTGGCAAAGGATAATAGAGATGATTGATAGGGTTGGGACTGAGCCTGATGATACTGTTCCTTAAATTTTACCTGTCTTTTTTTGTGGCGGATGGCGAGATGGTGAGGCAGACATTTTCTTGGTTTGGTTTTAACCAGAAGGGAGGAGGAAGAGGGGAGGTAGTATATAAGCAGGAGAAGGACATATGCACACAGATGCACACAGACACACACACAAACACAAGGAAAGGAGATAAGACTAAACATCTTTTTCCTAACTAGTCATGGATAACTGAACAGAGCCTTTACCTTTCTTTTCCTTTGGTTTATAATAGAAATATAGTATGCCTTTCTATTAGTAGAGGAGTCTTGCTGTGCAGCATTATTGAATTTGTTATTTTTATTAATTTAAGGTTCGATGTGGAAAAGGAGTGTTCTAAAATTGATGAAAGCTGTGAAGAAAATAGCTCAAAAGCAAGATTCTTTAGTAGGCCAAGTCTACCTATAATCGAAAAGAAAATAGACACAACTGGTAATGTCTCAGAAACATATACTTTTTCTTTAATTGCAATACTGTGTTATAGAGTGTGAATACAAATGGAAGAAGCAATTTACAGAGGTAAAAGTATCTATTTTTCAACCCCTAGAGATGCTAAAAGTTCTTAGGAGGTTAACTGAAGCCATACTTGAAAAAATTTCTAGTCTTGGTGTTAATAATCAGTGAAAATATTTATGTTGTGTTTAGGTTGAGAACGCTAGGTAAAGAAATAAAGAAATAAAGCATACTTCTGCTGTTATAAATCAATGGTGGAAGTTAGCCAACCACTTTCATCTTGCGTTCTGAATTGTATGCATATCAGAAGTATTTAGGTTCTTACTACAGAAAATAAAATGCAAATTTGTCTTTAGTAAGCCATATTATTTTAAAAACCAATATATATATTATGACATTGAAATTATTTTAGCTGACAATGTTTTGATTGCATCTGTAAAAGCTGTTAGTTGTTATCTATAAATATTTTTTCTAGGCCTGACAGAGAAAGAGAAGATTTTTATTGCTACTCGTGAAAAAGAAAAGGGCAATGAAGCCTTTGCCATTGGGGATTATGTGGAGGCAGTGACATATTACAGTCGGTGAGTAAATACTATCATGTTCTTTTATTTTAAAGAGAAAAAGATTTGACAGAAGAGTACTTAAAGCACTGTTGCATCCTGATATTAATTTTTATTTACCAGGAAGAGAAGTCAATAAATAGTGATGGGATGCAATCTGCAAGTGTCAGAAAGTTCTTCAGATTTTTCAAAACCATTGAGATTCAAGGGCAAGTTTACAAAAATAAAAGGATAAGGAGTATGTTGAGAAACGAAATTAATTACAAATAAATTCTAATTAATTGTATTGGTAGGATTGCCTCAATTGTAAAATTGATTTAATAACCTTTTCTTAGGAGAAAGCTTCATCATAACACTGTGTAATTAGTAGCAGTCTGGAAGGAAAGTATATAAACACTGGATTTAAAAAATATGAGACTCTTACAGGTTGCTTGCCTTATTTAGTGCACAGTGGACTACATTCAGACTTTTGACTTTATTTATATAAATAGAGATTGTTGCTATGGGACCTCTGTTGTATTTGTTTCAAAGTAGAAAAGCTCGAGGTGAATGGAATTGAGCATGACAGGAAGGAAAGGATAGTGTTTCAGTTCAGGTATTTGAATGCTACCTTGGGAGAACTAGATTTTTTCCCTACCTTTTTCACAGTGTTCAAACATGATGCCATTGATACAGACTGGGATTTTCACATGAGACCAACATGTGTTTCTCATTTGCAGATTACCCATCTTGAGACACTAGAGGTCTGACTTGCAAAAGTGCTGACTGCTAACACATTGAACTAATGTTAAAGGAAACTTAGTTTTGTGTTTAACTCTGTGCTTTGAAATTATAAGGACATTAAAAAAAACACAAGTCCTAGAAGTGTCAAAGACGTCACTTAGAAATTGAGAGCATATGGGAATCGTGGTATAGTAATTACCAGTGTAAACTGAACGTAATGATACGGTGCTACTGTGAGATGAAGTGTTAAGATAATTCATGGGCTATGATATTACTGTGGGATATCCTCAAAAAAAAATTTATGAGGAAGTTAATGTGTCTGTGGTCGGTGCAGACAAGTATG
>VZTL01036283.1:32892-46864 GCA_013400535.1 Scopus umbretta
GCTTGTCAGTCTCTTGCCTGTTCCAAGACAAACCTTGCCTGTTCTAAGATGAACATTCATACATTTAATCACTGCTTAGACTAGAATGCGTCTCCTCCTCCTTACCTTCCTATTCTTCCTAGAGCCTGTGTACCTCCATCACAGCACTCCAGCCACACAAACTATCCCACCATCTCTGTGTTATTTCACTGAGATCATAGCTGCACGGACCTTTTATTCTCTTTTTTGTTTCCCATGCTTTGTGCATTTGTGCACAAGCACTTGAGATGGTCCAACAGTCGTGCTTTTTTCATGAAGAAAGTGTGAGTCTCTTCCAGTGTACTGTCCCCCCGGCACTTGTCTATTGCCCCTCTTCCCAGTGAACATAGTTTAGAGTCCTTGCTAGGTTAGCAAGGGTGTTGGCAAAGATTGTCTTGCACCACTTTGTCATACGAATCCCAGTTGTCCTTGTTCCTCAGAGATCAACTTGTTATAGAAGCTAAAGCCCTGCCTACAATACCAGCCATGCAGCCAGACATTGAACTGGATGATTCATTCACTGCTACCTGAATCTTCCCTTTTACAAGCAGTATCAGGGAGAAGCCCGCGCAGCCCCCCATGCTTTTTGTCATAGCCTCCAGAGCTCTGTAGTTACTCTTGCTACTCTGAAGGTTTCATTTGGCAGTTTCATCTGAGTCTGCATGGATGGCAGCAAGAGGTAAGAGTTGAAGGGACAGATGAGCCATAGCATCTTCTCTGCAACATCTCAAATCAAAGCCCTGGCAAGCAACAGACCTCTGAAGATGGTCAATCTGGTTGGTGGATGGTGGCCTCTAGTCTCACAGGAAGAAGTTTCTAACTGCTATCATAGAATAGGTTAGAATATCAGTATTAATATTATAATGCTGTTTGCATCTTCCAATAGAAAAATGTTTCTACATTGAGGTTTTCTAACTATGAGCCTACCATGGTCAATACTCCCTTTTTTCAGGAGTATATCAGTAATACCCACTGTAGCTGCATATAATAACAAAGCTCAAGCAGAAATCAAACTTCAGGACTGGGACAGTGCATTACAGGATTGTGAGAAGGTACTAGATATGGAACCTGGCAACGTAAAAGGTAAAGTAGAACATAAACTTGCCCTTCTATGTATTATTTCATTTCTAGCAAATAAAATGGTACATATCCATTCATGTTGACTTCATTGAGCTTTAGATCAAGTCCAAATATAAAGAAGGAAACAGAGTAGCTACCCAAAATAATTTCAACAGTATTTTCGGGGTCAGGGAATTTTTATACAGTCCATCCTGTTGATCTGTAATGCGTATTCTTACGCAGTAGCATGGGGCTAACTCTTGCTTTTATATGATGACTATAAACCCTCTTGTATTTGTGCAGTGCGTTGTTTCCATAATACCCACACTAATGTATTAATTACCTTAGAAGTGACATGAAAACAATGAAAGTTGCTGATTTGATCCTTTCTGAAGGCAAGGGCTTGAATGTAGCTAACTACGTTTGCCTGGGAGGAGGGGGAAAATTGGAAAAAAATATGAAAAGATGCTTCACAACTCTATTGATATCCCAAAAGGTGTCATGTACAATTGTATCATTAACAATGATCAAGAGAACAGTTATTACTAATACAGAGTTATTGAGATGTAAATGCAGAATTTTAAAAACTGTTTTATCCTTAATATGTCTAGAAAAAATAGTGTATTGTTATCCACTTTATGCTTTAAATACATAAATAATGTACTTTGTTCCCTTGTAGCTCTGATGCGCCATGCCACTGTACACAATCAGCTGAAGAATTACCAGACAGCTATAGAGGATCTGAACAAAGTATTATGTGTTGAACCAGAAAATGCTGTAGCTAAGGTAAAAATAAATGAGATGAATATGACCAGAAAAAGGTTGTATGCAGTTGTAGCATAAAGTGAGTACAGTTTATATTGTTTGATCTGAATATGAGTTCTGAGGTCACAATCTACTGTGCCAATGATCAGTTTCCCAAGACCACATAGGTGCCTGTGATGGAAATTAGGTACTTGTATGTGACCAGATCTTCTGTCCACTACTTAATAGGAAGAACCTGTAGGCACTCAGGTCGTCTCTATTAACATAAGTTAGATGCCTAAAATTTTGCTGCTGAACGTGATTGCAGTGTTAGTGTCTTAGCTGATCAAAGTTATTTGGAAATTTCTCTCAAAAAGATTCATTGGGATAGGTGTGTTTAAGTTTGACACCTAATTCCTGAGAAAAATTCAAAAGAGATGCCAAGCTTTTATTGTTCTAGTGATAAAGTTAACCCAAAAGGAGAAGACCTGGGTTCTGTCCTTCTTCAGCATGATTTCGCACCTCAAGGCTAGAATGAAAAACCTTTCATACCTTCTGATGAATCTGGACCCTTCTTCACCAATTTTAGATCTAAGAAAGCTGGATGCTTTCTTTGGAAACTCAAGGTCGGGATGTGGACCTTGTACTACTATTACTTTAGCTATTTAGGAGACGATTGGTTCATGTAGTTTCATTGGTATCTTCTTAGGGGTGTTTTGTGGGGTAGAGCCCAGTCCTTGCATTTGGACTCTGTATGTCCTGAGAATCTCCAGTGCTAAGCAGTTCTGATACTAAGCTGCTCTTTTCCTGTTAATTAGGAGTCCATCATACTGCTAACCCTCCCAGTTTTTTTCACATGTGACTTCTGGATGCTGTGCAATTGCCTCATCACCTGAATTCTGTTCAGCTCTTACTTTTGGCACATTTTGACCTGCTAGCAGCTTGCTGATTACTACTTCTTTCCATCGAGTTATTTGACCACTGTTATTGCTTGCACCAGTGAGAGAGGTCCAAGCTTGTTATGTCAAATTCATCACATACAGCATTTGTCCCTTTTAGGGTGTTCTTGGAGCTAGATGCCTGTTCAGAATAGCTCCTGAGTTTCACACCAACCAAGGAATCAACCTGCCTGCTTTTTTTTTTTCCCCCCCTTTCTTTCTTTTTAAACACCCGTGTCTCTAGATTTGAGATCTAAAAGAGCTTTTGGGTTTTTTTTCTGTTTATAAGACTAACCACTAAATAGCTTGTGAATCTGTGTTGACAAACTCCACAACAACAGTCTTTGTGAAAAGATTATCAAATAGGCTGTGCTGAGACTTCTTATAATACCAGACATAAGATACTTACTCATTTTGAGCACACTTTTCCAGAGATCCAAATGCATCAGTAGCTTTGCTAAGCAATGCTTCTGTAGTTGAAGGCAGATGTCTGTGCTTTGTCCTTATCTGTGCCAACTATCATGCCTTGGCTGAGATATCTTGGAGGTGACAGAGTGCTTGGCAGGGCATTTTTTGAGTTGCTCTTTGCTTGGAGGATCCTTAAAATCCTCTTGAGCTAAACAGGAACGTATGGAACACATGCAGAGTGAATGTTTAGAAGAGTCACTAAAATAAAGGTAAATTGCTTGTTCCTGTTCTTGTTTTATCTTTTTCTTGAGGAAGTGAGTACTGAAATGGCAGTTTATTGTACAGCATTGAACTAAATTCAGAACAGTGCATAACACTGGGTGCATCTTACTCTGCTCTGAAAGTGTAAAGTGCAGCTGGAGTATTGTTTTTGAGTAATCAAAAAATGTTTATGGAAGGAGAGGCTATTTGATCATCTAATTTGCAGTTCTTACAAGAGGAAGAAACCTTTTCATTATTCAACAGTGTCCTCCTGCTACACTGCTAAAAAATTGTCTCTTTTGGTTCTAGTACTGTTGATTACATTCCTCCATCAGATACCCATCAGACACCAAATTCTCCATGCCATAAATTTTGATAAACTGATTTTAGGCTTTTTCAGCAATTTTGGAAAGAGCCTGCTTTCCACGTGTATCTTCTGAGTGCACCATGCCAGATACCACAATAGTACAATCTACTTTTTTTCCCTTTAATTTAAATTTTTTTTGCTTAAGCAGTTCATTCCAGGAAAGTACTTATTTATTTGTGTGGTATCTTCTGAGTTTCTAAGAGACAGAAGTTGAGTGTTAATCTTGGTTTTGACACTGACTCTTGGAAAAGTCACATTTATTTTCTCTGTTTTTATATTGGTAACATGTATCTTGATAGTTCTTCAGCATCTTATGTGGTTTCTTTAAAAGAATGTATTTTCTGTCTATAAATTCCTATTTATAGACCTATAGAAAAAGGCTTCTGCTATTGCTGTTTTTTCTCTGTTGCAGAAAAATCTGCTAGAGATTGAAAAGAAACTGAAAGGTTTAAAGCCTGTATCTGAGACTCAAGGCAAAGGAAAGCGAATACTTATTCAAGATATAGAGGATTCAGAAGGTGATGAAGAAAGAGGGGAAAATACAGAAGAATGTGAAAGAAGCGGTAGAGATAAAAGTAATATCATGTCACTTCCTATTTAATTTTAACCTGAGGAAAAATCATTGTCTTTGATATTGCAGTGTTTATTCACACAATTCATTCATATTTGCTTGCAAAGAATTTTGTCTGTTTGAAGACTAAAACTACATTTATTACTTAAAGTAGATCTGAGCATGAAATCTAGAATCCAATTTAATTACACATCTTTGGAATTATTTCTAGAAAGTGTGTAACAGAGACAGATGGAAAATGTTGCTTATAAATCACCTACTTCCCTGCGTCCTGTGTGATTTTATACCTGTCCTTTGATGCGGACCTGGTTGGGAATTTTTTCTGGTGTTAGAGAACATTTTGTGTTCCTTAGCTCTTTCTCTCGCACAGCTCTCCTGCCTTCCGACCATCACGTTTTTCTTCTGTGTTTTTCCTCCCTTGGTTGGCTCAAAGGGTGTAAAAATGATCAAGTGGCATGTAATTTGGTTTTTGTTGTTGTTGTTTGTTTTGAAGACTGTTGATCTTTTTGTTGGTTTTTAATGTAAGGAATCACCTGTGTACTCTGAAAGTATATATTAGAGATAAACAACGGGTAATTCTTGTACTATATGTATTTTACAAGCAGTTGAACTGCAGCTCCCGTTGATGGACTAGCGTGTGACTAACTGCAAGACTACTGAAATATGCTACTATATTATACTACCACTATACTACTGGTATAATCAGAATACGTGACTTTGTAGGAGGAAGTGAGGCAGCAGGGGCTATTGAGGCTTGCTCTGGCAGGTTGCTTTTAGATTCAGCTGCATGTCAGGGCTCCAACCTGCAACAGAATAACACCCTGGATTGATTTCCACCCTTTCTCCTTTCTCTTGGTTCTTTAAGGTAATGTGGCGTAACAGCTGTGGCTTTTGTGTTTTCTGGGTCCTATATAGTTCTTTATCTTGAAATTAAATCAGTCTGTGGGTTTTCCAACTTAATTGTGAAGGTACATGTGTGTAACTGTACATGTGTGATTTAATAACACATTATTTGCACACAAACTTAAGGAAAATATATTTTTCAAAATCAGTAGGTATCCACAATGTCTCCTCAGCTAAAACCCTGGAAGAAAGGATGGATCATGTCCCTAGCCTTAAATATTAGTTAATTTGGGGTTGCTTTCCATGGGGAGCATTCAGGTGACTAAGTGCCTTCTAGCTCCATAGGAAGACTCCCATTCTGTTGATGAAAGGTTAGGTTTTTAAACACGGGGAAGATTGTCAACATGTGGTCATGTAATATACATAAGTATTTCTGAGATTTAGGAGGAAAGCATCTTCATAGATTATTCTGTGTTTTAAAGTACAACTGAAAACAGATACAAAGTCAGTTCAGTTATTGAATAAATCTGATCTGATATGTTCTGTGAACCTAAGCATCTCGCATATCTATACATCTAGTCTTGTAGTCACAGTCAGTCCAGTAGTCCATGTAGTCCAGTCATGTAGTCACATTTTTTTCACATTCTAGTTGGTAAGCATCATGCATTCCTACTAAACTTATAATTTAGAAATTGGAAGAAAAACAACAAAATACTTTTTGTTTTTTTTAGCTCTGAAGAGTTAATTTCTCAGCTTTGAACAAAACGATCTAAATAAAGATTGTAGTCTCTCTTCATCTTATATGTATCTGAAAGCAAAAGTAAATAAAATTTTTTTGCACAATAGAAAATTGCTTACATCCTAGAGACTGTAAAAACTAGACCTAGTATTCAGGCACTATAAAAACTAAAAATCAGGTACTTGACAAAGTGCCTGATATTTTGACGTGTTTATAGAATTTATAATCTCAACTGATAAATATGGTTTAAAGGTAAAGAAAGTAAATATGTTTCAAATAGCCACTTTTAATTCATAAAAATTTGCTGAACTGTGTGATATTTACTTGCTCTATTACAATAATTTAAAAAATATTGTAGTAAACAGTTCTGAAATTTAGTAAATATTCATAAAAAAGAAAGCACATTTAAACAAAGTCTAAGTTAGCTTTAAAATTGTTATTTCTCAACCTGCTATTGCTAAAGTTGACAACACATCTCTTTTTTTTAGAAAGATGTACTTCGAACACATACAAGAAACCTCATTACAAACAAAGCTATATTTTGTGAGTTGACTGTGGGAAAAGATGTTGCCTAGAGAGTGTTTTCTTTATGAATGATTTATTTATTACACTTCAGAGGTGAAGAGAATATTCTTCTGGATGAGACCTTTTTCCTCATTCAAGCTATATATATTTTTTATTTTGGTGTGTGTCCTGCTGTTTTGTGCACCTTGAGATTGCTCGTTTGATACACTGTCACTTGGTTTTGAAGCATCAGAGCACCTCTTTTGCCTTTGTGTTAAATCCTTCATCTGACTTCTAGTTTCATTGCCTATGTGGTATTAAATTTACTTGATGCCACAGCAGTTGGCTACAGAGAATTATTTTGTGATTTTTTTCCAGTCTGTTTTCTACTTGATAGCACCAAATTAAGGGCTTTGTCATTGAACATGACAGTACTGTGATTTGGAACCATTCTTAGACTGAAGACCATCTCCTTTTACCAGTCCACTATCTTGTGACTCTGTTTTCTTTCACTAGATGGTACTTTTTTGAGAGTGTTGTTAGGAGCTGAATAGGTATGAAAATACTTTCTGCATCCTTGATGAATTATGTACTGTGTTCTCAACTGGTCTTGACCATGTATCGTAATTTCTCTGAAGTAATGTGCTTTCTGCCCCTAAATAAATGGAGCTGTCATCAGAATGACTGATTTACAGCTTTCTAAAACTTACAGGGGTTCATAACACTCTCTGAATTTCTCTTGTTGATTTTCTAAACATATTTTATGAACTGGACATCTTCAAATAAAACTGGATTCTTTGTCTTTACATTTTTACTTTTTCTTGAATTATTCCATGTGGAATAATGAAACATTTATTTGCTGTTACAGATAATTCTTCAACATCAGTGTTAACGTTTCGTGGCTTTTCACACAGTAAGGTCTTAGATTTGCATTTTGAAGTTTCTGATTTGTTGAGAAGCAAAGCATATTGGGTAGGAGACAATTAGAGCTCTTTCCTGCTGAAGTGATCAGTTATGCTTGCTGTTGCATTTTCATCATTCCTGATATTGCTTTCTGCTCTCCTCCACCACTGGAGGCTCTGAGATAATGGAGATGTTATCTGTTGGTTAGTGCTTACTGGCTGCTCTGTATCCTCACTCACTTCGCCTCTGTGCCGTACATGATTTTGCACCTATCCAAATCTTAATTTATAGTAATCTCTGTGACCAAAATTTTACCGTGATAGGAAGTTTCTTTGCCGTTGTAGCCTTGAATAATTGACAGTGTCTGTTCTCCTTATGGTTAGAAGCCTTATTGATGAGGTCTTTTATGAGGACATTTGGCCACCTTGTTATCCAAAGTAATAGTTAATCTGTATTCCTTGGTCCTCTTTACAGTGTGCTTTGTTCATTTGCTATTTTTGATTTTTAGAACTGTAAACTCTCTGAAGAAGGAGCTCTTGTTTATAATTCATTTGTATAGCATCTAGCACAATGGGGCCCAACCTGCTCTGGCTTTTAGGCTCTATTGCAAGATAGGAATGTGAAAATTTAGGTCATGTTAAAAGAAACAGCATTGGAAATTAACTTTATAATTGTACTTGTAGGACATATCTTGAAGTTAAGAAAAACCTTCAATTACAGTGTCAGAATAAATGTTGACCAGTAAATCTTTTTTCATTCTTTATGAACAAAGACTGCTTATAAGCAGTCACAGTTATTTGAGAAATCTGTTTGTTATATGCTCTGGCTCAGAGAAATCCAGGCACAGTCTCAATCAGCTAAACCAAGAACACATAATACAAAACAGGTATTTGCTGACAAAAGCAAAAAAATTATTTAAAATTATTAAAAATCAATCTGTGGAGATTTGGACCATTCCAGTTGCCTTCATATGTAGGTAGTCCAGAGCGGATAAAAGAATTGAAAATGTTTCCTGGCTTCATAATAGATGAATTCATTGTGAACTGAACTTAGATATGTTGCTTTTCATTCTGCCACCACTATTTTTGTGCTGTGCTTCTGGAAGATAAATACTTTGTGTAGCTGGAAATTAATTTTAGATGAAAGATTATGTCATCCATTAAAAAAAATACTTCAAATATTTCTTTTGGAGTACTCAGTAGCTTTTGTTTTATGACAGTCCTTCCATTTTAAGTGCATTATTTTAGTACTAACATGAATTAAAATTCTTTCTAGTTTGTATTGTCATTCTGGTCGAAATCCTGTCCATACTTTTCAGTACTCTTCTTTAACTTTCTGGAATTTATTGTGTATCTAGACCTTTTTGTTCGTTTGTTTTGAAAAGTTAATAGGCACTGATTTTTTTTTTTTATTTTTTTTTTTTTTTAAGGCAAAGCCCAGAATACTGTTTTCATGAGTACATTTTTCTGTAGAGACTAAAACAGGAATATTGTTTATGTTATAAACACTGAAACTGAAAGACAGCGAGAGTTAGATTTGAGAAATATATCTGTACAGTTTTGTACATGGTGTTTACTCAGTCCAGAAATATTTAGGCAATTAACATAACCTGACAGCTAAAGAAGTTAATTATGAGAATTCTTATTTTCAGGGGGACTCAAAATGCTATAAATGTTTCCTGTTTAATCCAGGATTGGTTCTGTGCACTTCATCTTCAGGAAATGACATTTGCATTAATGACATTCACATTTTCATCACACATTATCTGCCTTTCTTGCTTTTTTTTTGTCTCTAGCAGTTGGGATGCTCTTCAAGAGTGTTTTGCTGTAGAATTTTTTCTAAGAACTTGTCCTGTCACCTGTTTGTGCCATTTAACATTGTTTTTTCCTTTCGGTTTTTTTTTTTAGTAGAAGGTATACACAGTATTCTCTGTTTTGGTGGATGTAAAATAAAAGTATTTTAGCATGTATCCTAAGGAAATTATTATTATAGTATTACTGTCTTCATTCATCTGCCCAGATAGTCTTTCAGCCTCATCCTCCCCACCAAATAGACTTTAACATTTTTGGCATATTTGGCAGTGCAAAATTGGATGGATGGATGGATAGATAGAAATCTCAAATATAAATAATTGACTTTAAGTTTTATAAAAATGTCTCTGGGTAGAATAGATTTCTCCTATCATTGTTCCCAGTGTGGAATATGAACTTCTTATTGAACACGGTATTTCAAAACAGAGACCACAGCTAGGAAGGATGCAGTTGGAGTTTTTGTCTGTTAGGCTCTAGAGAACCTGCTGCTTTTAAAAATCTTATGCTTTCCCGTCCTGTTCAGTTTGATGTCAGTAACATTTTGTGCATTAAAAAAATAATTTCTGTAATTTGGAGCAACCTGGAGTTCAGCAATACTCAGTCAACTTCAGAAACGTAATTCAAGTCAATTGGAAGCATCTCTCCACCATATGAGGGCATGAAAAAATTCTGTTGGACAGATGAGCGCATCAAGTTAAGGGAAGGTGAAAACTCAGCATCTTAATTAATAGAACCGAAACACAGAGTTGCCTTTGCATGACTGGTAGTGTCGAGAGTCAGGCTTTCTGCTGAAATCTGTATTTAAATACCGTGGCGGTAGTCTGTTCGGAATTAAGGCCAATAAGGCACGTGTACATGTTAATATCTGATACCCTTATTGTATGATTTTTCCTAATTAAATTAGTAATAAATAGTAGTGAAAACTGAACGATCAGAACTCTAAAAGGCTTTTTGACGTTATGTTTAAATGAAACCTTTTCGAGAATGATTTATAAGCTTTTATCCCTCCTATTCGATGTTGGTTTTGAGGAGCGCTTTGACGCGTGCACAATTACTAATCTGTTAGCTGTGTGTCCTAATTTTAACATACAAGCATTTTGCTTTGGTAGTGGAATAGCAAAGTATCGGTAGTGTAAGAGCCAGTGTTTAAAGAGTTAATTCCAAGGTGAACTCTGTGCCATTCTGACCCTACAGACCAGGGGTTTCCGACGTGCCCGGCGAGGAGAGATGAGGTTTCACGGGAACACCTTCCCAGCAATAGCCGCACGTTACTTCTAAGTAGGGTTTCTCCTGTGCTCTCGGCAGTGTTTTCTGAGGAGAGTAAGTCGCGGGAACATTAGGATGCCTGCAGGACCTGGTGCCGTGTTCTTTGCCGGCGCACCCCTCTGTTGCCGTGACGATAGTTCCTTCTGATGACGCAAGGGCTAACTCGGCTCTTTAACTTCCTCGTAGAAGTCGGCGTGCCAGTGAGCGGGGAGGCGGCGGCGGCGGCCGGCATGGGCAACGCGCAGAGGAAGTTTCACGGCAGGGGAGGCGGCGGTAAGGCGGAGGACAGAGCGCCACAGAAGCCCAAGGAAGCCGCTGAGAGCGGGTTGAAAAAGGGCACGGCGGAGAAAAAAACGCAACAGCCTTTGGCAGACCGCGAAGATGAAGTTAATGGCTATTTACACCGTGATCCAAAGAGTGGAAGCCCTGAAGCTGGGAAGATCCCCCGATCGCACGCAGCAGGGTCTCCGTCGGCTGGAGGTGGCACCTCTACTGCGCTTCCTCCTCCTGCGGCAAAACTGAAGAGCGAGGGAAACGAGTTATTTAGGAGCGGCCAGTTTGGAGAAGCTGTGCTCAGATACTCAGAAGCAATTGAATACGCCATGGGTCTAGGTGAGTGCGATACTTCAGACTTAAATCTAGGATTGTTGTTTAAGTTATTTGAAGGAACTACAAACGGACTAACCTAGCCTATCCCTGGATTTTTGGCAAGGAGTTACTGTGCAGTAAATTCTTTGTCATGGTCAATAGAGGATAATTCACGCAGTACAAAATATAGGAAGATGAGTGAAATAGTCTTTCAACTTTCTTGGGGCAGAGCTGTTTGCTTTTGTTTATATGTTTGAATAATTACATGTTCTAGGTGACATGATAAAGGAAAGCGCCTTACAGTTTTGCATTGTCAGCAAACTGCATCACTGCAGTGCACCTTACAGTATGCAAGTCTTTAATTCTTGAATGTTATTTTAGTAATGGTCTTTGATTTTAATTGTAACTTCTTTCAGGAGAGCAAAGTCCAGATGATTTAAGTATCTTGTACTCAAACAGAGCAGCGTGTTACCTCAAAGAAGGCAACTGCAGCGACTGCATTCAGGATTGTAACAGGTAAATTGCAGCCTCCCATGTAGAGCAACAACATTCCTGATGATGATTAAACATTTTAACTGGTGTATTCTTACTGCAGTTTGACTTAGAACAATCTTCAATAAAGTCTGATTCCCTGTCTAAATGACAGATACCTTTGTCAGTTATGTAAACAATCACATGGAACCTAGAGAAGGAGAAACTTTTGATTTACTGTCTTACTATGTGAGGGCAGTTGTTAGGCTTCTTGTGTACACAGAAATGCATAGCAGGTTAAAATTTTTAATATAAAAGCAGGCTTACTTTGCTGGTGCTCTGTAGTAACCTAGATGTAAAAGCTTTGTTAAGCCAAATCTTGTCACAGTGTTGGAAATTGCTTTCAAGCATGTGTATGGTGTATATGTGTGTGTTCTCTGTGTTTGGTTTGTTGTTTTGATTTTTTAAAATATATACTTGGTATAGTTATAAACAGTCATTACAGCTGTTCAGGAATTGAGCTAAAATCCTTCTGCTTATTGTGGCTTTTAAGGGTACACTAGTTAGTAAGTATCAGACATGTTCAATAACTTCCGAACACTGCCTTCCACTAAATTATTACTGTATTTCTAGGTGTCTTTTTTTATACTTTCATTGATGGGGTTAGTAAGACTGAGGCTTAAGGTGCAAAAAAGGATCCCAAGACAGTGAGAAATCCTATTAATTAATCAGTTGGGTCTTTTACAGCACAACCCAACTGTTAAAAAGAAAAAACCCAACCCCAAACTAAAAATAAAATATGCATGCAAATTTTTATTAACAAATATTTGACTTACTGTATTTATTCTGTCTGGCAGAAAAGTTTTGTCATCTGAAAAAATTGACTTGCTAACAATATTTTGTTAAAACAGATGCAGGACCATAGACAGCTGGTTGAGAAAACAAGATGGCATACTTAACAGTCACTACATTTTTCTATTCAGGAGGTTTGAAGTATGTAAGACTTCAGCTGAAATCAGTAATACAAAGGGTTTGGGTTTTGTATTCTTACCAATTGGAAACTCATTTTCTTAATGATAGTGTCCTTAATGTGCATATTTTCTGGATACACAAGGACCCATGACGCTTAGTGAACACAATAGAGGTAGAAATAATTTAGAAACTGTGAATCAGAACTGCAGAACTGCAATCACACAAGAATTGGGCAATGCCAATTAAATCTTCTAGGCAACACAACATAAAGGATGATCTACAAATAGGTTACTTGATTTCAAAGTAAACAATGGTGTAGTGCTTACATTCGTGATATAAAAATAAGTATTGAACATTTATCTTTTATTAAGTCTTAGCTATTTAGGGCTTACAAGTATATCAAAACCCCTCTGTTGGATCATTCTTTGTCTCAGGACTCTGATTTGGAGTGCCTTTGATTCTTGTTCCAGAGAGTGAAATAGAGCTCCTATGCACTAATGTTATTTTATTTAGTACTGTGGTGTGGATTGGTCCCCGACTCTATTATCTTTGTATTCTACCCTGGAAATGTAGTTTTCTATTCCCACTGATGCTGTTCTTCAAGCAGTGTTGTCTTCCCCTGAATTTGTTTATGGTTGTTTTTTTCTTCAATCTTGATGTTAGGAACCTGAAGTTGCATTAATATTCTTCCAAGTTACAGAACATCGAGCATTTTTGCAGAGGGTTCGTAGGGGCTGTAATGATGTACACTCTTTTATATTTCAAATGCATTCAGCAATGTGAAGAGAAATGGAATGTTGGAAATATTTATGAAATGGAAACTGGAAATACTTATTCTAGAAATCATTGTTTCTCTAGCTGTAGGAGGAGTAATGGTGCAAAGCCAAGTTACAGGAAAGAAGGCCAACAGCCTCCTGGGCTTACAAACAGTAGCAGAGCCAGTGGATTGAGGGAAGTGATTATCCCCTTGTACTCACAATTAGTTAGACAACATCTGTGATAACTGTGTAGGTTTTTGGCTTCCCCAGTACAAGAAAGACAGTGATCAACTGGAGTGAGTTCAGTGAAGTGTCACTGAGGTGGTTGTGAGTGCTGGAGCACTTGCCTGGAGAGGAGAAGCCAAGGGAGCTGGGTTTGTTCAGCTTAGAGAAGAATGGCTTCCAGGGGTCCTAACAGCAGCCGGCCAGTACCTGTGAGGAGATTATCCAGAAGATGGATCCTGGCTCTTTCTGGCAGTGCATTGTGGGAGGACAAGAGACAACAGAAAATTAAACCACACAAGATTAGGACTGTGTATTACAAGAAACCTTTTCCCCATGAACAGTGCGGGGCATTGCAACAAGTTGCCCAGAGATGTTGTGCAGAGATTCCCTTGGAGGTTTTCCACACTCAGCTGGATAAAGCCCTGAGCAGCCTTATCTGATCTCAGAGCTGACCCTGCATGACAGAGAAGGTTGGACGAGGGTCCTGTCAGCCTGAATTACTTTATGATTGTGGACAGGCTGGATC
>VZTL01036284.1:0-32611 GCA_013400535.1 Scopus umbretta
CAACACCAAAATAAAACCCCAAACCCAAGAGAAAATGCATTTTCTTCGCCCTCTGTTCTCCGTGGTTTTGATGCTAGTCATAGCAGGAGAAGATAAGCTGATTCTAGGGAGAAATACTGTGTCCTGGCATTCCCTTTCAGCCTGTAATGAAATAGGAAGGAAGCAACTGGGACTAGAACACAAAGCAAAAGCCTCTGAGAAGTTGCCATCAACTCAACACAAGAAAAAAAAAAAACAAACCCCTCAGTGGATTGATCAGTGTTCAAAAATACGTCCAAAGGATGCTCTTCCACGTCAGACTGCACTGGCATGCTCCTTCTGCACAAGCTTCCAGATGGTCTGTCTTTTTAGCCCTTCCTTTATTTTAAGCGGACAGCCTGAGGCACAGCAGGACCATATCATTGCTTTATTTTAGAGCAGAGAAAATAAAAGTTCTCCTAGCAAAAAGAAATTATTTTTCTAAAAATAAAAACCTTCAAGTACAACAGAACAGAGCTTATACATTGTAAATCTATTTCTTAAACAGTTTTCAAGGTTTTCAAAAAGGAACCTGTGAAAACTATTTCACACTCTCTTTCAGTAAAAAAAAACATTCTCAGGGTCTGCTATGGAACCGGTTGACTTCAGGAGGCAAACCTTAAATCTTGATAATTATGTATTGCTTAAGTGTGATACTACAGCAGGTCTTAACACCAAGGGAAAAACACGGCCTTGCATCTCCAGGGGCTTCAGTGCTGTGAACTGAACAAGTTGCTTTTCCTGACAACATGTTCTGAAAAAGGAGGGGAAAATAATCAAGAAGAGCATGCACATGCAGTAGGAATCAAAATGCTTTTTACCATTTCTCTTTTCCTCTTTCAAAAAGTCACTTGACAGGACATCTGCAGAAGGGAGGGAAGGATCTCCCAAAGATACCACACTGCAGATCTTGGTCATGACCATAGCGTGGCTTTATTACGTGCTAGTGCTCCAAGGCACATCTCCCACCAAAAATATACAGCTTAAGCAGACACTCAAGAAGTATTTTTGCTCACACGATTAAAGAAGTTGTTGGTTTAGGAACCTGGCAGCATGCCTGTTCACATTTGATCCTCCCTTGTGCTTGGCCCTTCATTGAGAGCTCACCCCTGGAAGATGCTAAAGGGAGCAATCTGAGTCAATCAGAAACACAAAGCCACTCAATCTCAGAAAAAAACTCTTGGATGTGAGTCAAACAATACAAGCTTTGAAAATTTATTTTAGACTAAATTCTTCCTCAGGACATGATCTCCAAGGGTGAAAGCTTGGCCCCACTGAGGCCAAAAGCAAAACTCCTGCAGACCTCAGCAGGACCTGGCTCCCACCCAAAGCAAACTTTTCAAGTCTCAAGTCAAGCTCTTCAGCTGCAGACGTTCATTTCTATTATTTTTGTAGCTTTTTTGTCTTACCAAATGGATCCTTCCACAGTGGCCATTCAAGAGCCGTTGACAAGATGGAAGAAATTTAATTTGCAATTGAAAAAGAAGTCTATAAATTCGTTTCAATTAAAAACAGTGTGTCTGCAACACAGTCTCCAAGTGTGTCAGTGTCAATTTGGCCAGTGGAGGAGTCCCACGTAGCTCAAACCCTTCGGCGACTGGGATTATGTTCTATTCTATTTCTGCATAGCACCTAACCCTACAGGACCCTGCATCTGCAGCGGGAGCCTTCCAGGGACCATGGTAAAAGCAATTATTAATACAAGCATTTTGATTTTAGCCTTGTTGACTTGCCCTTTGCCAGCATTGTTTGTCATTCCCAGCGGACTGAAGGCATTTTTTCCTCATGGGGAAGAGTACTGTGACAATGATGTTGAAGCGCTCTTCGGCTCTACATTTGGAAGAACAGTAACAAGTAAAACATGAAGTCTCAGTTTTACAACAAGTTTTGTAACTTCTGATGATTTGTTTTAAAGCCTCTGCTCCTGAAAACCAGTAGTTACACTAGTCTCAATTCTTGCTGTCAGAAGGAAACATCTAGACCACATGGCCACAGGGTACAGCTCAAAAACATGACCCTGAGCGTGTCAAAAAGCTGGAAAACAAAGAACAGCCCATGCTGGACTAGTTTTGCTCTTGAGATCACTGTGGGCCAGCCAGGTCATCACGTGGCTGGCAGTGATGAACACCCATTGCATACCAGCTCCATAGCACACGACCACAAGAGCAGAAGTGACCACAGTGTCTGCCAGAGGAAAGGTTGGGACAAATTCACCCAAGAAATCAGCAACACCAATAACCGTAACTAACATCTGTTCCATTTGCTCCTTGTGTTAAAATGTCAAGAAATTTTGCCACAAGAAGATTTTTCCCCCCTGAATGCCACAGGTTCAGGCCTCAACTCTCTATTGATACCCAAAAATTTTCATCATATGCTTGCAATTATTAAATCATTCTCAGCAACAAGAAACACAATACACTTTGAAGGAAAGAAAATAAACTAGGTCTTCCTTCTACCTTCATCGACTCTCCACACACTCTGACATTTTTATGCAGCTGCAACAGTTGGGACACACCCTTCTCATTTCTATATGCCAAGTTGGTTAGCTGCCACAAATCTCTGGCTTAGCCCACAAATCTCTGGCTTTGTCCAAGGCAAGAAGTCAGGCTCCAGCAAAGGCAAGCTGTGTTGAACTTGCTCAAACATGCATATTTCAAGTGCTGTCTTCTCCTGCAGCCCAAAGGACGTTGCAACACCATCCAGGTAGAGCCTTAGTGTAACATTCCAAAGCGGTTGCTTACGTTAAGGTTAGGTCCAAGCCCCTAAAGGCAGATGTGAATTTTAGACCTCAAGAAACATAGGGCTACCTGAATCCCTGGCATCTCCAAAGTTTTTGCCCCAGGACACAGGGGAATCTTGAGTTTCGGTGTCATTTTCTTTGCTCACGTTTTTCAAATGGACACATGGATTGCCCATCGACAGCTTAAAGTAATTTCACCAATATCATCTTAAGCCTTTGTCTTGTCTGTTGTAGCACCCATGTGATTACAACCATGCTTATGTGCCTGGGCTGGTGACAAGCAGCAATGGCTGAAAACTGTATTTGATACCAAACGTGCATCATTTTGGCATTTCTTGAATCCATTCACCCTTTCCAATTGCACCAGGGCAGGAGAATGGACAAGCTGCACTTCTGAAACAAGATGGAAATAATATTGACAACTCAAGGAACCACAGCCAGCTCTTCTGAAGCTATTCTGGTCCTCCAAAAGGACAATATGGGCAACAGAAGACAGGGAAAGTTTCAAGGTAGGGCTCCCATAGACCTAAATAATTTCCTGTAGAAGCAGCTGTAGGGTGGCCTGGATGCACAAGCTTAATTCTAGTTTTGGAGGAATTTCCACAGCAGTTTGGCACAATAAATAAAGTCTTTGGTTGCATTCAAATGCACATCAGGAAATGTCCAGTTTGCTGGATCTGTTGGTCATCTTGGCTTTCAGAAGTTTACAGGACCTCCTGAGAATATTTTGCTGTAAGGCTAAGCTTTGCCAGAAGGAGAACTTCACAGGCAAATGACTTCTACATCACCCCCAAATAACCAGTCCAAAGTCATGTAAGATTTCTCCTTCCTCTCTTTCTTCACCTCACATCAACCCCTTGTAAGAAGTCTTTAAGTATTGCAGTCATCTGTGAGTCATTCATGGTACCTACACCACGCATGTAGCCACCTGAAGCGAGCACCAGTGGAGCCAAGCTTTATGCCACAGGAAGGACATGGTGTTCCCTCAGCTGCACGTCTCTCCCTCGGCAGCTGCCATAAAGGCTGTTCTTTCTGCTATGGACACCAAAGAAAGTTTGGAAAAAAAAAAACAACCAAAAACAAAACCACAAACAACTTCTAGCAAATAAAAAGAATAGCATGGTGGTGGTAATTTAAAAATTAATAAATGTACCAAATAAATATGGAGGTTTTGTAGAGCTGATTAGCTCAAAGCTGATTTCCCCAGGACCAAAGCCCAGCTTCTAACACCACCGAACCACATCCAGACCAAACTCTAAAAATCCCTATTCTTTACCCAAAAGGAAAATGGGCAGCTCCCCCTGATTTCTAGGTACATGCATTCCTTTCTAGCTATTTAGGTCTTTCGCATTTTAAACACTTTCCTCAAGTGAGTGGCAGTTCAGAAGCAGGCGATGTCTGTGGTGCACCAAAACCCAGATGCCCCGACACACGCTTGTGCAGGACCACAAAATGAGCTTGAGAAATGATGACAATGTCAAAATGCTAGATAGTATCAGCAAGAGTTGGGATTTCTTTGGAGGGAAAGCAGTCATTTTCGCCCCCCTAAAAAAGTTGAAAGTATGAGAACTAGGAGAACACATGGGTTATTTATGAAACCCTCCTGGTGAGGAGGACAAGAGCAGTTCATAAATCTCCACACTACCCAGGAGACCAAGCTATCTGCAGGAATAAGGACCCAGCAGACCTGTGTGGTTAGAGCGTGGCCACAAGCTAACAAACTCTCACACCAAAACAACTCACTGAATTCTTATAAGCAGTCCCACCATGCTGGAAATAATACACGACTTTTCTTAGCAAGCCCATGATTTCAGGTTCTTTTGAGGATTTTTCACAACAAAATGTTGTTCCTGGAAAAATTTAAATTCAATAAAACGGAAGCTTTTCATAGAAGCCTGGATGAATAAGTAGCAGCCTAGTGCTTAGAAGTCTTCTGGGAGGACACATGGACTTAAATTCCCGCTATAATTGAGCTCATGGACTTGAACCTAGATTTTCCACCTTTGGTTTACTACCTGACCTAGGATACAATGCTCTCCTCTTCTTCCCAGCCTCAGATCCACCTTCTTGAGGCTTGTGGTTACATCTAAGTTATTGAGCTTGGCAAGGTAACGTGACCTGGTGGCTGAGACATTCCCTTTGAGGGATTTGCACGTTGTGAGGGCTCTGACCACTGCCACCAACTGCAGAGCAGAAGTTCCCAAGCCCTTTTCACTGGTGATCCTACTTCCAGTTTCACTTCCAAGCTTGTGACCCTGCTTCTGCAATCCCTTATGCTCTGCTATCATCTGCAAAATGCCATCAATCCCACCAGGCTCTGAGTCTTCTGCTTGGGAAACCACTTACACAGAATTGTTTTCTCACTGGTCATCTTGCTGTTTCAGGGCAGGTTTTTCCCTGGTGATGGAGAAGCTTTACCCACCACCAGTAATTCATTCTCACCCAACCCAGGTTATAAATTGTGTTTCTGATTCCACCACTGAACCCATAACATTGTTTCTCATTGTGGCATTTGCTCATTGTACAGCAAATGCAGCATTGCACCCTGAACATCCTAAGTGAAGGTCTGACGAGCTCGTATTTCCACATCTTTGGCCAGCACACAAATTTTGTTTCAGACTTGTTCTCTTTTGTGGTTTCAGATAAGGTCTTCAGCATGTTACATACGCAGGCAACATTCGCATTATTTTCTAAGCAAAGTACTGATGTTGAACCACCTATAATGTATCATTGCAAGTTTAGGAACATGATTCATCACAATTCAGTGTTCAGGGGTCATTCCAGAACATCACAAGGTTTTCTGAAGATGAGACAAGGACAGCGTGTGTGATCATATGGTAGATACAAGCCTACTTGTAGCATTGCAGGATTTTGTTACGGCAGCTTTGCTTATTGAAAAGGAGGACTCTTGCAAGTCAGTGCTTCTCTTTGAGGAAAGCTGTATCTGTACAACTATTAAATACAGAAGCCAGTAAAGTCCATGTAACTATCTCATCACTGCACACATTTCAACACCTAGCTAGATTACAATCTTAACCCGTCTCACCTCATATCTTTATATGCATCTATTCTTTAGAGATTGCAATCAACCGAAAAGCAATGAATCGCATGCTCTAAATAACACCTCAGATATGTATGTTTAATCTGGAAATAATTTTGCTCTTACAGTGTGCAAGAACTGTAACTGTCTCAAAATGAGTTAGGCCCACAATAGAGCATCTGCTCTGTTCCCTGGATTAGAGAGGATTCGGTAGGAAACCACACTGTCAGCCTTGTATAACAGATGGCAACAGCATCATTCAAATTGCCTCTCTCTCCATACACTGCCCAAGACAATGCAACATCAGGTCTCCATAAGAACAGTTGATGCTTTCCATGCTAACTCTGGAGCAGAGGTTGTCCTGCCTGGTGGCTCTCTGTAGCTCCCAGTATGTGTTCATACTGGCTTAGACAAAAGGGCATTTCTTCTTTCCCTAGACCCACAGGTAAATGATACCTTCCCCTTCAACTTGCCAATCCCACTTGGACAGGCAATAGCAAATTCCAGCCTGGGAGCCCCGAGATGGACTTGGGCACCACCCCCCCCACACCCATCAGCAGGAGTCTGCTCCTGCCAAAGGACCATGGCAGCCATAACATCTTCTAGCCAAGCAGCAAAGAGGGACAAAGATCCCCTTTGGTCTCTGGATGACCTGTGCTAGGACTGAGCTCTGTGCCCATTAAAATTTTCCCCTTCTCCATGGGCAGCTTGAGGTCTCCAGGAGAACATCTGCTTGACCGGGTGCTGTGGCTGTTCTCTCTCATCACCAAGAGATGGAAGCAGAGCCCCCTTACCCTCCAGCATAGAGGACCTGCACTAAAACCCCAGATTTATTAACTCAAAATTAGGGTCTCCCCACTTATATGTGATTACAAGTAAAGTTTGTCTCCAGTCAAAATGCTCAGACAAGATTATTCACATCCTCATGTCTGCAAAGGCAATGCTGAGGGTTTTCCCTTAGTGTTCGGGTATGTGATACTCCAACAAATCAAAAATCAAGCTGTTCAGCACCATCAGTGCAGTCGTCATCTCCCAAGACCCAATAGCTCAGCTGGTTGCATGGGGGAGATCACTTGTGTAAATGCATAACTTGGCCCTGTTGCAGAGCTCTGGCTTGAGATCTTGCAGCATGAGGATCTGGGAGAGCATGGAGCAATGCTGGGAGCAGGGGGACTAGATCCCTCCATAGGGAGTAGATCCCTGGGGGATGAGATGCCTGCTCCTGCACACAGAAGCAAGGGCAGTCATGCCCTGGAAAATGCTAGCTGCAAATTAAAAATCAAAACCAGCAATCATTTTACAGGATGCAATGTGTGTTCCTTCTTTACTTGCACCCTCCAAACCATGAAATGCTCATACTGAAATTATGGGTACACAGTAAGCTTATTCCCTGAGTATTATTAAAAATATAGAGCTAATCTTTTTTTTTTTTTTTTTTTTTTTTTTTTTTTTTAATTTGCTAGCAATAAAGTAGNTTTTTTTCTAATATGGCGTGCAATAAGTGATCTTGAAATGAGCACTTGGCTGCCACAGGTATTTATCTGTGGTATTTAGACAGTGCTGATCACCCAAATGAAACAAGTGAATTCAAGAATCAAGACCTGAGTAGACCTGGCTCTTATCTGTGCAGCCCAGCTTCTTGTTGTCGCTTCACATTTTCACTTGAAGTGCTATGCTTTCTGTCCCCCACCCCCAAAAAAACCCCAGCCAATTCCCACGCTATACAGCACTGTTTTTCAGAGTTTGCGTCACCTGTCGGAGGAAGAGAGTGGGTCTGTTTTACTCAGCCTAGGGATTAACAGCACGCTATTACTGTAGATCTGCATGCATGGCAGAGGCTGCAAAGCACAATTAAAAAAAAAAAACAAAAAACAAAAAACCAAAAAAACTGGAAGCTGAAGTTACCACTGAACATTCAAGTTGCAAAAGTTTCAGTTATGCAAGCACACATTTCCTGGGTGTGAACATCTGACACACAGTAAATTAGGTGGAGAAGGAAGTTAATAAATGAGCACAACCAGCACAGTTGGAAAGTAAGTGGATTTGACACTTTCTAAATAAAATCAGTCATTCAAACCTCCGTGCTTTGAGTCAGCCCGTGTGCAGCATCTCGACTTTGCAGCTGTGCACAAATGCTTGCAATCACCTCTGGAAGATATACCAAAAAAAAAAAAAAAAAAAGCATATACAGGTTGCCTGGATTTTGTGGAAGTATTGCAGGGAGGATTTCCTTACACTGATTTCGAAATACTATGCCTATTACCTTAAAAAGAAAGAAAAAAAAAAAAAACATTTACTCTTCCCTTGAAAGAAAACCCTGAGCTATTTTCCCTCCCCCAGTGTGGACTCACTCCAGTTTGCAGATGTCTCTCTTGTACTGGGGGCACCAAACTGTTCCCAGTATCCAGATGTGGATCCCCAGTGCCAAGAAGGGAGCATTATGCCTTCCCCAGACCTGCTGCATGTGTCTTGGCCAGCACCGCCCTGGACAGGGCTGACCTTCACCTCTGCCTCTGGACCAGCTCGCCACCCTTGTGACCCCAGGTCCTCCCCAGCATCTCTCTTCTTCCACCAGCTCCCCATCCCTTTTTTCCATTCAGTACCTCCAATACAGATCCCATGCCTCAAATTTGTCATATGAGCATATTCCATCTTTGCCGTCTCTCCTCAGGGCTATCCAGATCAATACAGCGTGTCTTTACAAAGCGGCATCAGCTTTTCCTCCAAAGACAAACTCTTTTTGGAAGCATCTCAGTCTGGTTTAGACCTGCTAGCCTCCTGGAGAGCAAGTCCAGTCTGCATCCTCAGTACCAAAACCAAACAGGAGGGCTGAGTCACTCTAGTTTTTAGCAAGCAAGCAAGCAAGAAAATAATTCTGCAGCCAGCCCATGATTTAGTACAAATTTTCTGCATATTTTCGGTTATTTTTCTGTATGCTTGCTGCTTTTCATTGCTTTTCATCCCCTGTCAGAACTACAGTTGAAAGGCAAACCCCTACCTTCCCCCAAACTCACTGTGAGAAAATTTTTCAGAAGTCTGTTGAACCAAATAGAAAACCACACTGATGTTTCAAGTGTCTCAATTTGGTAGCTGTTATCAAATCCAGAAAAAAAACCCACAGATCTCCATGGCCAAACTCACTCAAGAAAAACTGAAAACAAACCAAGTAATAAGAATTCCACATCCAAAGATAACCACATATCCATCGTTAGTGGTTTGGTTGCTCTTAGGGAATCATGGTTCATCAAGGTCGTGTTCTGTCACTCTACAAGTAGGATTTGATTTTTCAAAGGGAGACCAGATTTAAGCAAGAATTTTAGACTCTTTATGGAATATAAACCACAAATTTAATTGTTGACAGTTGTGCTTCATGGTTTATTACCTGGGTGCATTAAGCACTGCATAGGAAAGAGTGATCTTCCCTGTGTGAGTTGGGCATCCCTAGGACAGCTCCCCAAGGAGTGGGGGATCTCCATCCTCAGGGATGCCCTGACTCACCTAGACATGGCCCCCAGCAACCTGCTGTAGCTGTAATGTTGGCCCTAGGGACCTCCAAGGGTATATCCCTACCCAAGCTTTTCCATCATTAAACTTCATCCAGGCTGATGTCATGGCAGATCCCACTTTCTTTTCAGAACAGTCATCAAGGTCTTCATCTACCCAAAAATGCCTGTTCAGTGTCCATTTAAAGTTGATGTGTGCATGGGACTTTGGCCTAAAAAAACACCATTTGGAAGTTCAGCTGAGGCCATCTGTCCCACTATACGGGCTTTTTTCTTTTAATTCCCCATCATCAGTGCTGATTTACAGTCCCAGAAGCAATGATCCAGCACAATCCTGTCGTCTACGACATCCCTCCCTCCATAGGTGGCAGGAGACAGCTCGACACCAGGGTTTGCCACGTGAGAGCTTCCTCAGGGGGTTTTCAGCAGCTGAGGTGGTACCTGCAGACAGTGGAGAGCTGCAGCCCCTGCTTTAGTCCCCGCCTTGCTGCAACCTCAGCCTGCGATGCCAAGGCCACTAGCAGATGTTGGATCCTGGCATGCCTGCTTTTCTTTTTTTTTCTTTTTTTCTTTTTACTTTAAGAATAGCATCTGGTTGGCTGGCTCCCAAGGCAAGGAGCCTGTTTCAGCTCTGCAGCCGGCCTCAGCAGTGGCAGCAAGCAAACCAGGCAGCTTCAGCAGGATTTACTCAAATTCTGCATTACTTGGCTTTTCTGAGTGCTATCTTAATTTTATTTGTGTGCAACCTCTTATTTACATGACCACTTCCGTAAAGGTTTTGGGTTTTCTTCTGTAAAGGTTTTGGGTTTTTTGGGGTTTTTTTTATTGGTCCTTCCAAAATAACCCTTTGCCAGAGCGAGGTAAAAAGGAAGAAACAACAACGACAACAATCACTGGTGTGAGGATGCGGGAACAGGTTGTGCATTGGAATGGGGAGCCCGAGCCTGAGCAGCAGCTGAGGACCCGCAGCCGTTGTGCAACGCACGGCCAACCCTGATGCTGTGACCAAACAGCACTTCTGCCATGGGACTGGGGCCAGCGCTGGAAAAAGCTCATCAGCGTGAAAGTTCATAAAAACATGAAAACGACACTGGCAAGGCTTTTCCCCGGCAGAGCAGCACAGAAGTGTAACACAAATACCACCATTTTTTTTTTTTTTTTTTCCATTAAAAAATCAACCCAGGCCAGACCCTTGCTATGGGAATCACACTCTCATTATTTTCAATTAGAGGGATGTCCAGACTCACCATTGAGTTTTAATGCCATTAATGCGTTCCATGTACATGTTTAGATGTCTCCCATTCGGTCTGTCTTGCAGGACAGATATAACGCCTTTATGGGAGCCAAACACATCTCATCTGTGTGAGATTCAATGTTTAAAACTTGCCAGTCATGAGCAGAAAAGGCTGGACTTGGTATTTTCCTATGACTGCCCACCAAGCTGTATTAAGTTTGAGTTGCCTTCCTGCAGCCTCTCTGGGAGCTGCCACCATCTCAATAGTGGGTTTTGGTAGCTCTCAGCAGCTTTCAGAGCTCCTCAAGCTCCTTCAAAGCTGTTGGGAGCCACTTATCCAAAAGCCAAAGGCATTATCATGGCTGGTTTTCACTCAAATAGTGAAATGGAAGGACATTATTTGCCCACCATGCCTCTCCCCCACTAGCACGAGGTCCCAAGGGAGATTTTTCTGACTTTCAGAACCTCTAACACATTCCTGGTCAATTTATCCCAAAGTAGTTTATCTTCTAAGGTCTAACCCCAACCATTTAACCTCATCCACCATGAACCAACACTGCCTTCCTGAAGGCTCATGTCTCCTGAAGGTGACATTAGCAGCAAGAAGGGGAGATGGTGGCATTTGTCTTCTTTTAATCCCACTGGCCCAAAATTTCTTCTCATTTACTTTTATTTCCTTGCCAGTTTTGAACAACTCCTAACATCTCATTGACATCCGTGGCTCTCTGCTATTTCCATCTCTTGCAGACTGTTTCAAGGTTTGGTTCAGTTTCCACTTTGAATGGAAGTCAAGCTGTCTTGACTTTTCCTCTATGCCAACCTGCCTTTTTTGCCAGCGCAGCCTTCCTTACCAGGTTACAGGCTTTGGAGCATCTAGTAAAACATCCTTGAGCAAGTCCCCATAAAATGGGACCAAACAGCAGCTAATTCCTACACCAATGCCCAGTTTCATTTTGTGTCGAGCCCATGTTTAATAGATTTCATTTGCACCAGGAGACTTTCCGAGGTGGAATTACCTTCTATACCATTTTGCAATTCCAAGAATATTTTATAATTCTGACAGCCTGCATCACTCTCAAGCCTGCCATGGTAAACATGCTCTTCCCTTTCCCTCTACTGCAGATGGCAATTTAGGCAGTCAGGGAGGTTTTGTGTTTGTTCTCTAGCATGAGCCAAATGCTATTATTCCTTCTTTTTTTTTTTTCCTGGAAGGACATTGACCTGCAGGCATTCAAGAGGATTTTTTTCCCCTCCCTCTCCACATTTTCAACAGCTTGGTGACAGACACCGTTTGCAAGAAGGAGGATCCTGGAGGCCAAGTACCTTTCTAAGAAGGTCAAAATCAGCGGTCTGACATCCCATGAAAGCCATCCCACCTGATTTCAGTAATGCCGTCTGCAAGCAGAAGCTAGCAGCACTGGTACAAAGTAACTTCACGGCTAGCATGGCATTGGGTAAAGGTTGGACTAGAGACCCCCAGATGGCTCTTCTGACCTAAATTATTCTCTGATCCTAAGCCCCATCCTCTCTCCTCCACTAGACACTTTGCCAGACTGTTTCTTCATGTTCTCTGGTGCTTCAGTTTGTCTCCAATGCAGTGCTACATGGAAGCATGGCTTTCTCTTAGTCTCCTCTTTTGGAGACAGTCTAATATAGTCACATCCTGCATTAAACCAACTGAACACATCCCTTCAGTAGGAAAGCAGCTGATGTCCCACAAACCCAGGCTCTCCCATGTACATCACTTCCCTCAGGAGCAGTTCCCTTCTTTGATGGGCTCTGTCTTCGCCATGAAACAGCATATCCTCATCTACACATGCATCTTGTAGCGATGGACGACAGGCTGACATCTTGGTAGTGTTGGCACTCAAGGACAGAGAACTACAAGATGCCGATGTAGCCGCTGCATCCTTGCATCCCCATCAGTCTTGCACAGGGCTCAGCCGCAGATGACAAGAAAAGCAGCAACGATCAACAGCATCTCTACTTTAGGGAGAGATGGGAGTTGAGAGCCCCAAGCAGGAGAGAGGGATAAACCTCAGCCAGGGCTGCCTGTGGGCAATGTCCACGGACCCTCAACCCTCCAGCCCTCACGGGGAACGCAGCAGAGCTCCTTCCTAATTTAAAGAACATTTGAATACAACTGCTTTTCTAGATTTTTAAAGGGTCACAGATCTGGGACACTGAGTGAAAAAATATTTTTAAAGGTGCAAGAGACCATTTATGTAAAAAACAAAACAAAACAAACCAGTTACACTTTAACAACTTCCCTTTCTTTCCAGAAAGACAACTGTTTCATGAACTGTAACAGACATTAGTTTTCCATGGCAGGATAAACCAGTGAACACTCCTGCAAAACACAAATAGCACAACAAATAGAATTAATAATTAATAGCAATAAACAACAAGTTCAAAGACTGCAGAAGCAGCAGTGGTGACTTTTACCAGGTGATCAGCTACAAGATATTTAATCTTCTTGTTCTTTTTTCCCAACATACCTTGTAGTGCATTGGCTGGAGCCCATCCAGCCAGAGTCATCCATAGCAGGTTCTGTTGACTCTTGCAAGAAAAGCATTGACTTTCACCCCAAAAAGAAGCATCTGTTCCAAGAGTAGCCCTCTATCAGACAGCATAGGAAGATATCACAATCCTACCAAAAAACTTGCCTAATCATCCATTTGGTTACTGCATCTAACCAAATAGATGGCTCACAAGCACTTCATTTCCAAAATGTAATTAACAACAGCCTCAGGCCCTGGCTTCAGTACACTTTAAATTAGGTGAAAGTACTTATGGCTTCAGGAATAACTGCGGTCTGCATCCAGCAACCAGATGGGGAGATCTTCAAGGGGGCTTTGCACAGTGATGAGATAGCTCCAGAGAAGTGAAAGTCACTGCTAAGCAACTATTAGTGCTACAGCTGCCGGAGCAAAATAGGGGGAAAGTAAGCAGAGAGCTGGATTTAGGAGTCAGAGATGGAGGGGCATTAAATAAGTTGTATTCAAAGGGGAAGCAGCTGAAAGGCAATCCCAACTTCAGAGTGAGCAGAAGAGTTCCCAAGATGCCTAGCAGGACAAGGAGTCCACGCTATTTACCCGCCCGTGCATGCACACCCACACACACCGCAATGCTTCGAGACGACAATCCCATTCAGTGTGAGCTTTCAGGTTGGGGAAGGAAATTGCTGTTAATCAATGGCAGCAAAGGCATGGGCTGGAGGCCAGGAGAGGAGAGTCACTAATGGGCAAAGCAGATGTTGCTCGAGTCATTGCAGAAGGCAGGCAGGCCCAGGGCCAAGGGTTAGCAGAAGTGATGCTGCTCCAAGTGGAGAAAGCAGACGCCTGCGAGGTGCAACAGGGCTTTGGTGGGACTCGTCCTCCAGCTTCTCCTTGGGATGCATGTCCAGAAGAAACACGCTGAGGCTGCTCATCCTCCCCAGGGATGAACGCTTTGGTCCTGTGCATCACTAATTCTGCAAAGCCAGATCCTCATGCTGCTGTTAATTGGACTAACTTCAGCAGAGCCCCACAGGTTCACAGCTTCTGCTGACCTGCCCCTATGTTTACAGCTCAGCCCCAGACAGACTTTTTCCTAAAAGCTCACACAAAGCCAAAAGAGGAGGAGCAGAGAGTAATGAAAAAACCTGGATATCTCCCCCGCTCCCACAATTAGTCTAGTCATTGCTTTCAGTCCTATTTTGTGACCAATATATCTGTTTCCCCCATTTTAGGTATACACGCGTTAAGCTAAAAGAGGTAGGTTGCAAATATGCAAGCTGGAAACACCCCCTCCTTTTTCTTAGTTTTCTTTATTTTACTCTCCACAGTCACCAAGATATTTTATTTTTTTTTAGACTCTCTACCCAGATGTCGACTGTGCTTAAGATCAACCCCGTGTAGGTAGAATCTAACCAAGGGACCCGTGGGTAAAAAGCAGTGCTGGAGCTTCGCTTGGGCTGGAGCCACTCTGCAAGTCTGAACTCCCACACCAGGGTGAAATGCTACCTCTGAGCAGTTGCTGTTCTAGGAAAAGGTGCAGCCCTTTCCATTATGTTTACGACAAAGACTGTCACGCTGCCCAGAAGGACGCAGTCATAGCGAGAAGCCGCCTTGTAGGGCAGAAGGGCTGACCTGGGACTTTTCGGCTAAAGCTGCTTCTCCAGCCTTAATGCTGCATTCTCATTTCACCTTAAAACCATGGGAGGGGAAAAAGCACAACAGAGAGGCGATGCGAGGATTTGCACATGCACACCAAATAATATACGTGGTTTCTCCACTTCTTCCTTCTCGTGCAACATGGAGATGGGCTTCAATGAATAAGGCTAAGAGTAGGACTTCATGTGTAGCATGAAACTCCAAAGCATCACTCATTCAATCAAAATGACAACAAACACTACAAAAATGAAGTCATAAGATAAGTTTAAAGATCTGCCAAAAGACAAGAAAGAAGGATAAAAGCCACAGCTGCAGCAGCAAGGAGAAACTTCAGAAGAGTCAAGTTTTTTTTTCCATGACAGAGCACATTGCTCAAATCCAACCATTAACCATCACAGTAAAAGATTTCAGTTGCAATTGCCAGCAAGCATAAGGGGTTTCCTCCAAGCAGGTAGACCAACAGGGTCAAACCCTTTGCTTTTGGGCTGTATAGAGGTTCTTCACCAAGAAGAGACAGCTCGAACTTCTTCACTGCAATGATTTCATTTTAAAATATACCCAGGGAAGTCATTTAAATACAAACAAGCCATGGAAAATGTTAGCCTGCTGGAGAACTTGGGAGAAAGACAACTGAAAACAGAAGTGAGAAACAGGGAAATTTTAGACTGTGGCTGCAACACCACAGCATCAAGGGAATTTTTTTTAATTACTTAAAAAAAAATTACAAAAAGGAGCAGTCCAATGAGCTTTGTCCATTTGATTTTCCCAGTCCCCATGCAAGCAAGTTTGAGCTCTTAGGAAAGAAAACAACTGTCCATGGCCATGACACGCAGAGGCATTTTGGTAGGGGCAATGCAGACTCTCAGGATCATGCACTAAACCACGCTAGCTCTTACTGTTCGAGCTGCCTCCAAAGCAGCTGTTAAAACACGCTGTAAGATATCAAAGCAGCTCTAATTAACTTCCTGCTTTAGTACTACTTCAAAGTATTTCAGAGAAATCTCAAACCAGAGTTTTTGCAGGGCAGTTTCTAAAGGAAAGCAGTTTAGGGCTCATCCATCACCAACTCCAAGCACATTTGAGATTCTCCGGTTGCTGTTTGTAAATAAAAAGAAGGTAAAAAAAGACTAGATCCATAAAATACTTCTAACACATGGCATCACCTATCACAGGAGAAGGAACCAGCAAAAAGTCAAGTCAATCAAATCCTTCTCTAAGCCATCACCTAGAAGTGGAAGAGCCAGTCTGGTCCTTCCTAGTAACATTACCCTTGGTGTCTAATTCCACCACCTCAGTGGGTCACCTCTCCCGGTGAAACCCCACAGACTGGGTGGGAGGGCACAAGGTGCCCCACCACCAGCAACTGCAGTGATGGCTGGAGCCACCTCCAGCCTTGAGCTGCCACCCCAAAATGGCTTTTTTTTTGATGTTAGCCCCATTGCTAGCCCTTTGCTCATCCAGGGCTTCCTCAAGCTCCTGAATGATGCTGGATTTTGATCTGCCACATACCTTGTTTTTTTCAGGCTCGAGACATATGCTTCTATGTTTATTTACCCATTTGTTTTGATCTTGTTCTGGTCAAAGAGACATTTTCCCACATATCCAAGTCTGCCTCCACTCCAACACGCCAGGGTCTCCATGATCATCCACTTAACAACACATTTTCTTAGCCTTAAATTGCAAGTAGAGCATTAATAGCTTCATCATGTATCTGCCTGAAACTTATTTGCGAAGCCTCGCTCCATCCCTATTACACACTATTAAGACCTACACACACATGAACCCTTGCCATGCTTTGTTTAAAACTTTTTTTCCCAGAAAAAAAAAAAGTTGTCACAGCCAAAAATAGAACATTTTTCCACTCTGAAGAACAAGCAGCATTCCTGGGAATTCAGACAAATAGCGTTGGTCAGAAGACGTCTAAGAGACACCAGCACAGCCTGCGAAATCCCAAAGCTGCTCTGATGTCCTCTGATGCGGGAAAGCGTTCGGCATCCCTCTTCCACCCGCTATGCAGAATAAAATCAGAAGTGATGAGCCTGTTTCCATGTCTTGCTCCATGAGAAAGTGTTGCTGCTCTCCAGAGCGACTTTTTAAATTTTTTTTTATTATTTTTTTTTTTAAGAGGAAATGTCTTCTGAATAAAACCTGGTGCCATTTAGAGCACAAGCCTTATCCTGCCATCACTATGCACAATAACCAACACTGATATTTTTAGCAAGGTCTACATTTTAGATTTTCTATTAGAAAATACGCAGTATTTCACATGACTGTGTGCATAAAAGTTTTATATAATAGTGATTATATAAGTGAATAAAATTATACATAATTGTGAAACCATGTTCCGTTGAAGAAACGTTTGTACAGAGAGGAAATTCAGGGAAGTTTTCAGGGAGCCTAATACCTAATTTGATCATTGTAGGTCCCTTCCAACTGAAAATATTCTAATTAGTCACAAATCACCAAATTTGAATTTCACCGGGGATGGTCACAGTATAATTGAATCTGTTTAGCAACATGGGTCTTGGTAACATCAAGGCAAACAGAAAGCTCCATTTTCAAAGACATCTGGACCATTTTAGGAGCCTTCAGGCTCTTTTCTGAGAGTGAAAGGAAGGGTGAATCCTGAGTTTCATTGACCTTCAGCTATGCTTAAATCCCCAAGTGCCTTGAAGCGGACTTGGATGCTCGGAAATTCTACTGGTGACTTCATTAATCAAACACGGGTCAGAAAACCTGAGCCAGCAGCATGTAGCACACTGACAACTAAATGATTTGCATCTGAAGCTAAAACACTCAGGTCCTTCAACAGAGCATCACGAACAAATCGTGCAAATAACATGTCTTTGAGAAAGCAAAAGCTTTCTTGACAGCTGGGCAGGTAAATGAACACAACCCAGTAACCCAGGCCAGGCAGGGCGTATTTGAGAGGTCCCTGATGCCCAGTTTTGATTGCTGTCACATCCCCCCAGAGGGCGAGCAGGTATTGCAAACCAGCACCCTTGAAGGCGAGACCTTGATGTTGGTCAAGCAGACGTGCATGGATAAGCCCCTGGGATTTCAAGCAGCATCAGCTCCCTTCTGGCCGCTCTATTCAATTTAATTCCTGGATAATCTCCTACTGCAGCGGCTTCCAGCTCTTTGGCCATGAAGATGCTGCTCTGCCTGTCTGCACATTCTGGTCCCTCCTCATGTGAGCAGAATTTGGAATAAAAAGAGTATATAAAGACCCTCTGCCCAGGGTCTTTTAGAGGTGAAAATACCCTCTTGATCCATTTCATTTACAGAAGGGAAAAAAAATTCATATTAAATAGACTTTTGGGGAGACTTTACAGCTCATTGCTATTAAATTGAACAGGTGAGAAACCTTTCCAGCCCATGATGGGTTTTTTTGTTGCGGGGTGGGGGAAGTCAATGACTTGGCAACACTTTTTCATGGGAAAACATTCATTCGAATGGGTGATTTGCTGTACAAGCAGCGGGGCCCATGACAGCGTGTCATGGAGAGGGAAGGCAGGAGTAGAGGAAGAGCTCTGCAGCAGAGTCCTGGACCAGGCTACAGAAGAAAAACATCAGGTTTCGGTCTCAGTTACACCCAACACAAGACCAAGAGTTGAACCCAAGGCACCAGCATCCCCACCCCATTACACACAGGATGCTCCATCCATAGCATCCACCAGAGGATACCAAAGCAGCTCCACTTTTATTTATTTCTGCAACAAAGGAGGGAGAAAGGCTGAAGGAAAAGAGACTTTTCTGAGATTGCAGCTGTGCTGCAGCAGCCCTGCAACCCGCGCCGAGTGCGGTGGGTCCGACACACTGCAGCGCAGCACAAATCAGAGCAGGGACCACATCAGCTCGCGGTGAAGACCACAGATAAGATAAAAAGTCAACTTTTGGCAGCAAATGGAACAAAAAAACCCAAGCTGCAGCCCCGGTGAGACCAAAGCACCCGGAGGCTGTAGCCGGGTGATGCTCGTGCACACCATGTCTGCAAGAGCGCCAGGCACCTGTACGGACACAGAGCAGCCGAGAGGCTGCAAAATCCCCGCTGGGGCTTCGATTGAGCCCTGACAGCTGAGAGCAGAGCACAGCCACCACCCTTGTTTAAGAGTGCATTGGGGAAACACCCCTGCAGGGGGGATTAAGCCTTTCCCGGCCACCTGCACAGTGCCAAAGCGGCACACTGGTAGGAGGGCAGCAGCGCCCGATGGCCCTGAGCAAGCAAAGGCTTACTGGAAGTAAAAACCCGGGTCAGCTCACAAATGCAGCAAAGAGGGAGAAAACAGAGGTGAGGACCGACTCTCATGTGAAATACAAAAAAAGCATTATTAGGCATAAGCGCTGCTAAACCAGCTCTTTAATTCAAAATGCTTATTCAAGAGCAAATGTCTCCCAATTAAACTACTTAATGGGCTTCAATTTAAAAAAAAAAAAANGGGGTTTCCTCCAAGCAGGTAGACCAACAGGGTCAAACCCTTTGCTTTTGGGCTGTATAGAGGTTCTTCACCAAGAAGAGACAGCTCGAACTTCTTCACTGCAATGATTTCATTTTAAAATATACCCAGGGAAGTCATTTAAATACAAACAAGCCATGGAAAATGTTAGCCTGCTGGAGAACTTGGGAGAAAGACAACTGAAAACAGAAGTGAGAAACAGGGAAATTTTAGACTGTGGCTGCAACACCACAGCATCAAGGGAATTTTTTTTAATTACTTAAAAAAAAATTACAAAAAGCAGCAGTCCAATGAGCTTTGTCCATTTGATTTTCCCAGTCCCCATGCAAGCAAGTTTGAGCTCTTAGGAAAGAAAACAACTGTCCATGGCCATGACACGCAGAGGCATTTTGGTAGGGGCAATGCAGACTCTCAGGATCATGCACTAAACCACGCTAGCTCTTACTGTTCGAGCTGCCTCCAAAGCAGCTGTTAAAACACGCTGTAAGATATCAAAGCAGCTCTAATTAACTTCCTGCTTTAGTACTACTTCAAAGTATTTCAGAGAAATCTCAAACCAGAGTTTTTGCAGGGCAGTTTCTAAAGGAAAGCAGTTTAGGGCTCATCCATCACCAACTCCAAGCACATTTGAGATTCTCCGGTTGCTGTTTGTAAATAAAAAGAAGGTAAAAAAAGACTAGATCCATAAAATACTTCTAACACATGGCATCACCTATCACAGGAGAAGGAACCAGCAAAAAGTCAAGTCAATCAAATCCTTCTCTAAGCCATCACCTAGAAGTGGAAGAGCCAGTCTGGTCCTTCCTAGTAACATTACCCTTGGTGTCTAATTCCACCACCTCAGTGGGTCACCTCTCCCGGTGAAACCCCACAGACTGGGTGGGAGGGCACAAGGTGCCCCACCACCAGCAACTGCAGTGATGGCTGGAGCCACCTCCAGCCTTGAGCTGCCACCCCAAAATGGCTTTTTTTTTGATGTTAGCCCCATTGCTAGCCCTTTGCTCATCCAGGGCTTCCTCAAGCTCCTGAATGATGCTGGATTTTGATCTGCCACATACCTTGTTTTTTTCAGGCTCGAGACATATGCTTCTATGTTTATTTACCCATTTGTTTTGATCTTGTTCTGGTCAAAGAGACATTTTCCCACATATCCAAGTCTGCCTCCACTCCAACACGCCAGGGTCTCCATGATCATCCACTTAACAACACATTTTCTTAGCCTTAAATTGCAAGTAGAGCATTAATAGCTTCATCATGTATCTGCCTGAAACTTATTTGCGAAGCCTCGCTCCATCCCTATTACACACTATTAAAGACCTACACACACATGAACCCTTGCCATGCTTTGTTTAAAACTTTTTTTCCCAGAAAAAAAAAAAGTTGTCACAGCCAAAAATAGAACATTTTTCCACTCTGAAGAACAAGCAGCATTCCTGGGAATTCAGACAAATAGCGTTGGTCAGAAGACGTCTAAGAGACACCAGCACAGCCTGCGAAATCCCAAAGCTGCTCTGATGTCCTCTGATGCGGGAAAGCGTTCGGCATCCCTCTTCCACCCGCTATGCAGAATAAAATCAGAAGTGATGAGCCTGTTTCCATGTCTTGCTCCATGAGAAAGTGTTGCTGCTCTCCAGAGCGACTTTTTAAATTTTTTTTTATTATTTTTTTTTTTAAGAGGAAATGTCTTCTGAATAAAACCTGGTGCCATTTAGAGCACAAGCCTTATCCTGCCATCACTATGCACAATAACCAACACTGATATTTTTAGCAAGGTCTACATTTTAGATTTTCTATTAGAAAATACGCAGTATTTCACATGACTGTGTGCATAAAAGTTTTATATAATAGTGATTATATAAGTGAATAAAATTATACATAATTGTGAAACCATGTTCCGTTGAAGAAACGTTTGTACAGAGAGGAAATTCAGGGAAGTTTTCAGGGAGCCTAATACCTAATTTGATCATTGTAGGTCCCTTCCAACTGAAAATATTCTAATTAGTCACAAATCACCAAATTTGAATTTCACCGGGGATGGTCACAGTATAATTGAATCTGTTTAGCAACATGGGTCTTGGTAACATCAAGGCAAACAGAAAGCTCCATTTTCAAAGACATCTGGACCATTTTAGGAGCCTTCAGGCTCTTTTCTGAGAGTGAAAGGAAGGGTGAATCCTGAGTTTCATTGACCTTCAGCTATGCTTAAATCCCCAAGTGCCTTGAAGCGGACTTGGATGCTCGGAAATTCTACTGGTGACTTCATTAATCAAACACGGGTCAGAAAACCTGAGCCAGCAGCATGTAGCACACTGACAACTAAATGATTTGCATCTGAAGCTAAAACACTCAGGTCCTTCAACAGAGCATCACGAACAAATCGTGCAAATAACATGTCTTTGAGAAAGCAAAAGCTTTCTTGACAGCTGGGCAGGTAAATGAACACAACCCAGTAACCCAGGCCAGGCAGGGCGTATTTGAGAGGTCCCTGATGCCCAGTTTTGATTGCTGTCACATCCCCCCAGAGGGCGAGCAGGTATTGCAAACCAGCACCCTTGAAGGCGAGACCTTGATGTTGGTCAAGCAGACGTGCATGGATAAGCCCCTGGGATTTCAAGCAGCATCAGCTCCCTTCTGGCCGCTCTATTCAATTTAATTCCTGGATAATCTCCTACTGCAGCGGCTTCCAGCTCTTTGGCCATGAAGATGCTGCTCTGCCTGTCTGCACATTCTGGTCCCTCCTCATGTGAGCAGAATTTGGAATAAAAAGAGTATATAAAGACCCTCTGCCCAGGGTCTTTTAGAGGTGAAAATACCCTCTTGATCCATTTCATTTACAGAAGGGAAAAAAAATTCATATTAAATAGACTTTTGGGGAGACTTTACAGCTCATTGCTATTAAATTGAACAGGTGAGAAACCTTTCCAGCCCATGATGGGTTTTTTTGTTGCGGGGTGGGGGAAGTCAATGACTTGGCAACACTTTTTCATGGGAAAACATTCATTCGAATGGGTGATTTGCTGTACAAGCAGCGGGGCCCATGACAGCGTGTCATGGAGAGGGAAGGCAGGAGTAGAGGAAGAGCTCTGCAGCAGAGTCCTGGACCAGGCTACAGAAGAAAAACATCAGGTTTCGGTCTCAGTTACACCCAACACAAGACCAAGAGTTGAACCCAAGGCACCAGCATCCCCACCCCATTACACACAGGATGCTCCATCCATAGCATCCACCAGAGGATACCAAAGCAGCTCCACTTTTATTTATTTCTGCAACAAAGGAGGGAGAAAGGCTGAAGGAAAAGAGACTTTTCTGAGATTGCAGCTGTGCTGCAGCAGCCCTGCAACCCGCGCCGAGTGCGGTGGGTCCGACGCACTGCAGCGCAGCACAAATCAGAGCAGGGACCACATCAGCTCGCGGTGAAGACCACAGATAAGATAAAAAGTCAACTTTTGGCAGCAAATGGAACAAAAAAACCCAAGCTGCAGCCCCGGTGAGACCAAAGCACCCGGAGGCTGTAGCCGGGTGATGCTCGTGCACACCATGTCTGCAAGAGCGCCAGGCACCTGTACGGACACAGAGCAGCCGAGAGGCTGCAAAATCCCCGCTGGGGCTTCGATTGAGCCCTGACAGCTGAGAGCAGAGCACAGCCACCACCCTTGTTTAAGAGTGCATTGGGGAAACACCCCTGCAGGGGGGATTAAGCCTTTCCCGGCCACCTGCACAGTGCCAAAGCGGCACACTGGTAGGAGGGCAGCAGCGCCCGATGGCCCTGAGCAAGCAAAGGCTTACTGGAAGTAAAAACCCGGGTCAGCTCACAAATGCAGCAAAGAGGGAGAAAACAGAGGTGAGGACCGACTCTCATGTGAAATACAAAAAAAGCATTATTAGGCATAAGCGCTGCTAAACCAGCTCTTTAATTCAAAATGCTTATTCAAGAGCAAATGTCTCCCAATTAAACTACTTAATGGGCTTCAATTTAAAAAAAAAAAAAAAAGGAAACATGTGCTTGAGATAGAAACTGCTGACTCTGATTTTACAATTTTAAATTCAAAACGCAGACCAGATAGAAAAAGCAATAATACCACATTGCCTGCGTTGATAGGCAGCTGGGGCACATGCAATGGACCGTGGACCTATGGCAACTGCACACGCAGGACTTCTGCCTCATAAACCCCCAGGGAAAAGCTTCTGCAGCCATCTCCCCACCAAACCGTCACTACTCTGCCGCTGACTGCATCCCCCCCTCCCCAAGTCACGAAGAGAATGACGCAAAACTGCATGATCTCTTGGGAAATGCAAACTCTGCACAGGTCCAGTAGTCACAGCTGCACGTTAAGGGACAAGGTGAAATACAGTCGCCATGCAAATCGCTCCTAAAAGGATGCTTTTGCCATGGCATAAAACTTTGGAGATGTCTTTCTTCTGGAAGTATCATGTGAAGTTCAGACTAGAAGTCTTCAGCCCAGAGAAGAGATGTCTTTGCCAGAGATCTACACAATGGCAAGTGGCACAGAAAGGAGAAGGACGGACTAGCCTTCCACTGTCTCTTCCAGCACAAGGACTACGAGTGATCAGCTGAAGTTAAGGAGACGTTTCCCCACTTCACCCAAAAGGTCATAGGACCTGTGAAATCCCTTGTCTGAAGTTACAGTGGATGCAAAGAGTTTATACATCAGTTTCAGGGGAAACTGGACCTGTCCTTTGAGGATGAATGTATCAAAGCTTGCTCAATAGACAAACCACTTCAGGCTCAGGAAATCCCTGGCCACCAACTGTTTTTGGTTATGGGCCAGTCTTGTACGTGCATACCCTGTTCTTACTCATCCCTGAACAGTCACCTCCAGCCACAGAGGCAGGACACCCATTTCAATTAGCCAGAAACCCAAACGGTTGTATGGTTACACAGATGTACATTCAAAACTGTCATTCTTACATTTTAAGGCTTTACAGCAAGATGCTGAGCTAAAAAAAAAAAAAAACAAACCCACCCAAAACCAATCATCCGAAGCAAGTAGTCAGCAATAGGCAATTCAATTCTTGTATTTTTCAGGTTTTCCTTCAGATACTGAGTTATTCAACATCCTTTATATCCCTTCCACCTCATTGTCCAGACATCTTACCTGCCTTTCCCTCTCCTCTTGCCTTCCCATTCTCCCTGCAGTTAAGCCAAGCTTGCTTTGTCTGAAGGACTTTGACTTTTTGGAAAAGTCAGAAGGCATTAATCAAACACACTATTGTGCAACAATTTCCACCATCAAGCTGCATCTGGTCCCTAAGCTCTCTTAATTCTTCATTAAGAAAGTGCTCCATGTGGAAAAAGGCGAGAGAGGAATTGGACAGCACTTCACAAGCTTTGCTGTACACGAATATGCACGATTTGAAATAAATCGCTCCAACCCGACAAACAGATGTGCAAACGAGCCAAACACCAATGGTTTTGTCAAAAGGAAGCGACAAGTAGCAGCGGTCCCACTTCTGCCATGAGTCATCTTACTAGCAGTGTTACGGAGACAAATCACCCAAAGCTGCAGGTATCAAGCAAGAACGGAGCATCAAACCGAAAGCACCGGAGAAATAGCTGACCCATTGACTACCATTCCGGGTCTGAAACCATGCAAGACCAAACCAGCTCCTACACAACTGCTGCAGGAAGTGGGCTGATTTATAAAAAGTTCAGCTATAGGCATGTACCAGATGAACCGGGTAGCGTTTCATCCAAAAAAAGGCCACAAACTTTGTTAGAAAAAATGTACTCTTCAAAAGGTAGACATCTATCAAAGCAAGAACGCCAGGTTGCAGCCACTAACAGGTCGAAACCACACCTTGAACATCTTAACACAAACAGGTAATTTGATTTTTGGAAAATACTTTTTGGTCAGCTCATGCCACAGCATCTAGATGAAGGTGTAGTTAATAGTACAGGGTCCCAAACTGCTCCCAGAAGACTGTCTTACACATAATAGATCCCAAACTAATTTCCTTTCCCAGCAGTGTTGCTTTACACAGCCCCTCTTTGGCCAACAAAAAGTGGCTCCAGGGCACATCCACCTCCTTGTGCTGCATCTTCCCACCTCTTTGGCAAGACCTGGCTGTGAGCCCCAAATGAAATAACCACTGCAAGGAGTGCGTACGCACAAGACTGCATCCACCCATCCATCTCCTGGTGTTGCAAGACATGTCAAGTCCTTAACAAATGAGCTACCTCCCCAGAGGAGCCTGAAGTTGCGCTCTTACACTGCTCTGAACCAAAGAAATCACAATTTCCTACTCCAAAGTTTTTTTGCTATGAGGACAGGGAAGAAAAGGGATGAGGGCGAGCTGGGAGGGAAAAACCACTGCAAAGTACACAACGTGTGCAAGCATGCCCCTCTAAGCTCATGATCACAGATTGGGACCTTCAAAGGCACAAATGCACAGGTCCTGACTTCTCGCTGTGCTGCAATCTTGCTGTCTTCCACAGGAACAGCAGAAAAGCCAGGAAAATTAACTGCAGAGAAGCTGATCATGTTGAGCATGGCTGGCATCCCCAATTTCAGTCCTTCACAGCAACGTAGCAAGGATCCCCTTTTCCCTGCTTGGTTAACATAGCAACTGGGCACCATGGGGCAACATGAACAACAGGCTGGCATAAAGTAATTCCTACTTCCACCACCAGCATCAAATTGCCTTCCAGATATTGGTCAAGAGATGCTCTGCCAAAGCTAAAACTTTTATCAAACAAGTAGGGTTTCATCCTATGTGAACATAAAAATTTGGCAGATCTTATCCCCCTACGATACGATCTCCAGATCTTACTCTCCTGCAATGTAAGTTTGCCAGATGGAGCTGCAGAGATGAAAAAGGCAAAGCTTGTTCCTTGCAGCATCTTCCTCCTTTTCTTCAACCTTCAAGGGAAGCAAGGGCATCCCCAGGAGTGCTGCAGCACAGACCCAACCAGAAAAGGACATGTGGACTTCACCCTTGGGTGCCATCCCTTCACCTGCGTCAAGGGAGGACGAGTCAAGAAGCTGGCAACCTGCAAACAGCCTCTGATGGACAGAAACCGACCTTGGATGGACTCAAAGTGGGAGACTATTCACCAAACTTAGGAAGAAAGCAGGAGTCAGAGGAATGGTTCACAGCACCTTATCTCCCAGTCCCAAAGCTTGGTGCCTCCAGCACAAGGAGCAGAAGTGAAGGAGAAGCAGCAACGTTGGAGGCAAAATCCCCATGACAAAACCAGTACAGGCTGTGCCATGCTCAGGAGCAAGCCTTCATCAGGGGACTACAGAGCCACCTCAGGAGGCCAAGACCTGCATCGCCCTGGATGCATGCCAATTGCTAAGCAAGAACAGCAGATACCTTCCCAAGGAACGTGTTTGCAAAAGGTAAATCAGCACAAGGGATGCTCAGGGTTGACTTGGCAGCACCCAACAGGCTATCTTTTCAGTGCACTCAAGCAACAGAGTGACTCAGAGCTTAAGCTCTTGTTGAAGGATTGAGAAATGGTCATCATCTGGGGTGCGGAGGAGCCTCCAGGATATGAACAGACATTGGAGTGCCACTGGCAAGAGGAAAAAACTCTCGCAAGGAGCACATGGTTCAAAAGGAGGCTTTTGAAGAAGACATTCAGAAGCCAAATAGTGACACAAAGATAGCAGCAAGTCAAGAAATAATCAAGCAGCAAAATACTTTCCTCTCAAGGAAAGCAACCTGTAGAGCACCAGGTGTCATCCCTCTGTGCTCAACAGGAAGAGGCGAGGACATCATCCTGGAGACGCATTGCAAGAAGCGGCTTTCCAGGTTCATAAAGCAGGGCACAAATACACAAGCTGTGAGCTTGGGTTCTTGTACAAAGTTTTTCCTTCCTTTCTACAAAAAAGAGCTAAGTTGAGAGCTAAGAGGACAGACAACCCTCTGGGGTTAAAATAATAACACCTCCTTCCTCTTCCACTTTTTCTTATTACTCCGTATTTTTCAGTTCAGTGGTTCCCATCTGCTTCCAGCCCTTTCCTCTTCCGATGGGGCTGCAGTTTATCCAGGATGCCATCAGGCCCTCAGCCCTCTCCAACACGTCACAGCTGTGAGTTGGTTTGCCCCAGTAGCCCATCTGCAAGTCAGATCTGAAGCAATACTGAACCTTCAGATGGTCAAAAAATCATGGACCAGAGCTACTTTACTGTATACCTGGATTTTGAGAAGCCTTGTGAAAAAGCCATGCCCTCTATCAGCACTTGGGAAGAAGGGAAATCGCTCTCCTTTTCGCTTGCGAGTGGATGTTAGCAGTCTACTTCCACTGCTGCATGATCTTTACACGAGCTCTTCACCATCTTCCCATGCAAATGCCAACATTTTCCTAAGCTGGTTGCCGTCCTACCTACAGTCTATAGCTGTCAGCTATCCTGTTTCCATAGTTTCAAACATCTCTAAAGCAAAAGAACCCCAAGCCAACCTCTCAAATTCACCTCCAGCCTAAAACTCAGCCCCTCCAGATGCCTCTCAGGCACCTCTCACCAGCTGCTTTATACCATCTTTGCAAAACCTCAGCAAATCTGTCTAAACATGTGCCATCGCGCCCCTTTTCTCACAAGTTCCATGCCTCCACCCACAACGTTTCTCCCTCCCATTACCAAATCCTACTTTACATCAAAGACTTTGCTGTCTTCTCCTCAAAACTCATTAATTTCCATTTAAAACATTCATTCATGCACATATTTCCATTACAGAGTCCTTCCCGTTTTCTTCTGCCATTTTCCTTCTACCGCAAAAATGTTATGGAGGATGGGGCACACGTGATATCTGTCCAGCCTGCTCAGATTTTTTAATCCAGCATTTCCCACCTGCTTTCAGCCCCTTCATCTTCCAAACCCCACGTAATCCCGATAGGATTGCTAGCTTGTTGAAGGCCAAAAAAAAGTAGAGCCTTAGGCAGCCTGAATTATACAAAGGATATTTTAAAGTACAAACTTCAGCCTCTAAAATATCATCTTTTATCAACTTAAAACTCTTACAAGAACAGGCTCTGAAGCAGGAAAAGGATGCCCCATGAAGGCTAAGTGCCACCTATTTTCAGCATCTGGAGTTAGCTATGGGACACAAGGTAAGTTATCAAGCACAAGACTCCTCAAAAAATAAAAAGCTAGTAAAACCCTCTGCTACTTTGCCATAGTCAGTACAACCCATACAGAAACATTTGCAGCTGGAAAACATAGCCCAGCAGTTAATTAACAAGTTTTTTTTTTTGCACAGGCTGCTCATCAGAAGTCAAGTACATGTGCTCATCATTCCCATTAGGCTGAATAAACGTCTGCAGGTTTGTGCAGCACATCAGCAGCTCACTGAGGCAAACGCATTTGCTGAACTTGCACAACCCTGACATTTTTCAGAGCTATTCTTTTAAGAAAAGCAACATAGAAGCATTTCTCCTTGCTATGCCTTCAGAGTAAAGCTCTGTATACAAAAAAAAAAAAAAAACCACACCAAAAAAACAACACAGGTGGGAAAGAATTACCTGTCCTACACCGCAAAGATACCAGTGTCTAAAAAGTTTGAAGGCACAGAAGAAAAGCAGAAAATGAGAACACAGAAAAATAATGAAACACCATAAAAAAGCCCAACCATAAAAAAATATCAAAGCACAAGGAGCAAGAGATGCCAAAAAAGCAAAAAAACCCAAGTATGGGTTTTTATTCTAGTAGACACATCAGTTCAAAATAAATGGATTTTCTCATCTGTCTAGCACAAGATGCTTTCAGTTGTATGAAAAAAGGACCAGAACTGCCAAGAAGTAGTAGGCATGGTGCCATTAGTAGGCATGGTGGTGTCGGGCTGACGGTTGGACTAGATGATCTCAGAGGTCTTTTCCAACCTTAATGATTCTATAATTCTAAGAAGGATAGATGTGGAAAGAGGGGAGTTTGAGAAGATACCAAAGAATAAGGTTGAGATGAAACCAAAGCAGCAGAAGTAGCAAGCAACTCATATTATGTTTTTGAGAAGACAGCTGCCACAAATTGAGAAGATTGTTATTTGATCTGCCCTCCCTTTATATCAATAATCTCAACTTGTAGGGCTGGTTTTTGGGTTGGTTTTTTTTTTTTTTGGTCTGCCCCTCCCGGGGGTCCGACTGTGCTTGGCTGTGCCTCCCACTACCCCCACAGAACACAGACAGCGTCACCTCCCCGTGGCAACAGGCCAGGGATCACAGCAGCGCGGCACCTTAGGGAATCTGGTTAGACTAATATAGAAACATCGTCACCAGCGGATGTCATCGCTCATTTCATAACCAAAATGCCAACCAACTGCAAAAAAAAAAAAAAAAAAAAAAAAGGTGTTTTTTAAAAAAGTCTGCTACCAACATCATTCCTTCTTAAAAGAGTGGAATTTATAACTCTGCCTGCAGTTTTAAAAAAAAGGATGCAATTAATTATTAACAATCTCTCCGTGGCTGTCTAAAAAGAGACCCGCACAAACCGAGTTGCTGTTTGCCGCCGATGCCAGTGGTAGCAAAAGCTCGCCAGGGCACCCACGCTGAAGCTTTCAGCAGGAGACGTGGCGAGAGGAGGACACGGAAACCGCAGGCGCAGAGATGTAGCACATGGGAGCATCCCCCGTACAGGCGCCCAGCACCATCCTGGGAAGTGTAATCATCACGTTAGTCACCAGAGCACTCATATGCGTAGCCATACGTGGAAAAAATGAACTTTTTTTTGTACAGAAACGGCTTTTAGCTACTAAGGACTGGAGCATGGGACTTTTAGTCAACAGGACAAGAGTGTAACTCAAATATGATACTCTATCCACATTGCAACAACATTTTTCACCTGTTTTCAGGCTAGAATCCCTTTGTTTATACAGGTCTATATATTTATAGAAGCTACTCAACATATTGAACACTGTCCAGACTACTTTCCTTAAAGCTTCCAATCCTTCTTTTCTACACCTTCCCACTCTACTTTCATTTTTTTGGATTAAAAACAAGCTTGCCCCCCAAAAAAGGAAGGTGTATTAACAGATGGGTAGTACCGCCTCCTGTTTTATTACAACAGCATAAAGCCCTTACCTGTGTCATTCACCCGAAAGGGCCAGACACTGCTGGCGAACACGCCACCCCCCGTAAAGCACCGAAACTACTTTCCACATCTCCTACCACCGAAGAGCAGAACGGGCCGCAGCACCAAACCTCTACTCAATACGCGCATTTTTTTTTGGAGACGCTCAGCCAGATGCGATACAGGGCCAACATTAACACCAGTGGGAAAGGAGAAGGAATAACAAAAGTTACCTAAAGTAACCCGATTCAGCATCCCCAGGACTCGCGGGGCGCAGAACGGCACCCTGGTTCCTCACCATCACCAGAGACGCAGAGGCTATCCACCGAGCTATCAGCCTCTCTTTCCTAGAGGCTCAAAGGATAACCCTAACACAAAAGAACACCACGTGCCTTTTAAGCGAAGTGCCAGCTTGAAGTCTAGTTTGAAAACAGAAGAGCAACAAGAATAGGAGAAACCCCAAAGGACGTCCTGGATACACATGTTGAGCATGCTTTTTCCACTGGGGAAAAATGCATCTCACCGCCAATTTAAAGCTACTTCAGGAAGAGACTTCTCAGGTTTGATTCTCATCTCATTTTTGCTGAAGATGCACCAGCTGACATTAAAAAAAAAAAAAAAAAGGAAAGAGTTCTTTTACTTGGAAACTAAAAAATGGTTTAGTTTTCCAGGAAAGCGGTCCTGCATCTCACCGTGACAGCATCACGGGAAAGGGTTTGATGTCCCTGCACGCAATCTGCATGTCCAATGCCTACACTTGCTTAAAGCTTCTGAACATAAAAGGGGTTTAAGCTGCAGTTCTCTTAAAACCCCTTGACGCACAAGGAGCGTCCTTTGGTCTAACGATCACGCTCAAAATTTCATGGCTTACAAGCAAAATATTTTAGCTGACCATTTCCATACTCAAAATACTTCAATAAAACACCCACACAGCGACAAGAATGAGACTTTAATCAGTTTTAAGTGGAGTTTTAACACTAAGAGATAAAGGGTTGTTAAACACAATAACAAACGGACATCTGATTTGTATGAGGCATTATCCTGTACATGTCATACTTGGTTTTTGTGTATTCTCAGTGCATAGCATTACACACAGAGCCACTGTTGCACAGCACAATAGTATTTGAAGAGGCTGAATCAGAGTAAGGCTGCTTAACAGACTGATTTTTTTTTTTTTTCCTTTTAGTATCTATATATATATGCTATATGAAAACAGACTGAAAATTTGAACCGGCAGAGAAAGGCAGCTCTGCCAAACACTGCAGTTGGAGCCCCTTTTAGTGCACAGTTCCACCCCATCCATCTGCATGCATGACACTTTCTAACAGTATTTAAAAGGTAAACGAGGCACTTCGTGGCAACCACAGGCATCGTTAACATATTGCACACATTTGCTATGACTAAACATGGAACTTGCACACTAGCATCTTAATTTTTTTTTCCTTTTTTTTTTTTTCTTTTTTTTTGAAAGCTGAAACATTTGATGCTGCATGTAAACTCCACTTCAGTTTACAATGTGTGCCACAGGAACGAATCCAGATGCTATTTATACAACTGCCCTTTAATAGCTGTGGCAAATATTTTGAGTGGGGCTACCAATGACTAGGGGATGCTTCAGGGCCTAACAGTAAGCTCTTACCGAAGTGATGCCTTCAAGTAGTTTCAGACATGTAAGCTGTTGCACATCCACAAAGGTTTAAGCATACAGTCCAGAAACTCAAGGAAAGATTACCTACAGAATGCAGTTCAAGCTAATTATGAATACTGTCATAAATAAAGTTTTAATAAGGACTCAAAAACCTTTCAGTCATAGTAATTCTTGTCAACCTCTATGGGGGTGGTAACTGAAATAAAGTATAGGAGAGTATGTATAATATATATTTATATATATAATATATATAATGCCATTTTTCCATTTCCAATGACTACACCATAAAATGTAAGCAAGGCTTCTCAAAGACATCGAAACATTCATAAAAAAAATCGAAACCCTCATTCCAACCTTCACATTCCAAAGGAAAATAACAGTGCAAAAGCCCATCGCGTCATGATTTCCAATCCGGCCCTCAGCATTACATACCGGAACCGCACCAATCCAATTTTTATCATCCAAAGTGGGACACGCAGCAGTGTCAATATCCAAGTACTTTTAAAGCATGAACATTTTTGTTTATTAGCCAACACAACTTTCAACTGTTAAAAAACAGACAAGGTGAAACATGAAAGGGTAAGAGTTAAATGTCACGTCCCAAGGTAACCACCTCCTGCTCGTCAATAACAGTGGGAATAATGAGCACTGTAACCAGCAATCTTGATCCATTAAGCTATTAAAAGTCTAATTAAACCTCTAAGTCAGAAAATATTTATCAGCTTTGTTAGAAGTTAGAATTGTGAATCGGATGAGCAAAACTGACCAGCAGATACCAAAAAAAAAAAAA
>VZTL01036286.1:0-12843 GCA_013400535.1 Scopus umbretta
GGTGATGGCTCTGCCCACCACTGCCGGCGCAGTCTCCTCTTTTCCCCGGGGTTCCTCAGCGGCTTCTCCTGTCTTGCAATAGCACGTAAGCTCCTCAGAGCAGAGGTTGTGTCTGTAGCACCTCGCTCGTTCAGCTCATGGATATAACTCCTAGGCGCAATGGTGATACAAGCAATAAATAACAACAACAAATATGAAGTTCCCCACAGAGGGTATTCTTTCTCCTGTGTTCCTCAGAAACTCATTTGCTGGTGCATTCAACCAGAAGCGAACACAAAGGACGTGCAAACATACACTAAGCGGGCTTAAAAATGCGCATGAATATTCATGGCAATGGGATTTTTTGCATTGCTCAGCCCCCTCTCCTTCTGTCGTTGATACCGAAATGCCACCAGGAATTGGGGCTTGTGGCCATTTAAGCATTCGCTGCCTCGACCACCCACAGATGCTCTGATGCTTGCCGGTGGTGGAGCGGCTGGTGCCGGGGGCTGGAGAGGACTGGCGCTGCACGCAGCCGCCACTGCAGCGCCTGCACCTCTGCGGCCTGTTGCACTCTCCGGCTTGGCGGAGTCAGGCCGTTGCGTTTCAGAGAGGAAAAACTGGAATGCGATAAGCAAAAGAAGATTTTTCAAGGACTTTAACTAGGTGTTTTGCATTAAAGCACCCAAGATTTGATGGCTAACCGGTGTCCTCGCTGAAAAAGCCCCGACAAATGCCATTGGGGGTAGCACTGCTTGGGGCTCTCCGGTAGGAAACCAGTGCGGTGCTGTAGTTACGTACGCTCCTGCCCTTCTCCAAACCAGGCATTTCTGGTCCTAAGTGGTTCTTCCTTTTATGAATAAGACTTCTGTTTCCGTGAGGCCTAAAATGTCTGCTTTTACATCAGCTTCTCCTTTGCCCTCTCCCCAGATTTCCCTTCCTTGCTTCCTAAAGCAAAGCAGCTATGCCGTGTTTCTAGTGCGAGTGCTCCCCGCAGCCCGCAGCTCCGTGCCCTGTGTCATTTAAAGCATCTGCATCCTCACGTGTGTAGGCTGGAGTGTTTAGTTGTCATTTACAGACCGTGTGAGGTTTAGAAACTCGGTGATCCAGATGTGTGGTGTTTGGAGTGCTGGGAATTGCAGGGGCAATCCCTGCTCCGTGAGAAATGGCATAGGTAGGATTTTCAGGGCTCCCTGGGATGAGAATAACGGTGCACCCCAGTGTCCCGCTTCTCTGTGCAGTACAAGGGGCAGAAGTGCTTCTAGTCAGCTCCTAAATCACCACTTTTGAGACACCCCAAATGATGCTGACTTACCCCAAAGTGCTGCGTTATAAGCTACGGCCTTTCAGGAGCTGGTTCACAAGCAGCCTAAGCACGGGGGCGACGTGGGAGTCTGCAGGGCTAACCTTGCAGTGAAGCAGAGATGGTCCCTGGCAATAAACGTGAGGACATCTTTACTATCTGCAGGGCGCGCTGAGAAGGGAGAGCAGGGAGCCATCTCACTGCAGCTTTACGCTAAATGAATTGCAGAAGGAGAGAGAGAGGGAATAACATTGGAATTAAAAGGCTTTAAGATAAGATGGGAAGTGGCAGTTGAGCCAGGAAAGTGGGCTGGAAGTGGAAGGGTGCTTAAATGACATTAACAAAGCTTGAGGGACAGTGAGGGCAGGAGGGCTCCTAAATTACCTTGAGAAACTGCTGTGTGGAAGGGAAGAAAGACTGTGGCCATACCTGGGATTCCCTCAGGAATGCTTTCCAAGGAGATGCAGGAGAAACAGGGAGATGCCCCTCTGCTATAAGGTAGCGCAACTCCGATGTCTTTAGTGGAGCTGTGCCATTAGATCCAGCCCACTGCCACTGGATCGGTGTCAACGCCAGCGGAGAAGACAGCCTGGATGGCGTAAGTGTCCTGGCAGTTGTTTTGGCAGGTATTGAGGGTGCCTGGCCAGCCTAGCATCAGTATCAAAGGTGATTTAAATAAGTTAATGGATCGGGCTGGATCAGGCTGATCTCTTGATATTGTCATTGTGGACCACCAGCTGCCAGCAAAGGAAAATGTTACTGAACGATATATTTGAGGTGGTTTGGTTTTGTAGATAGAGCTGCCGACAGCAATGAAAAAAACCCTTCTGTCACAAAATTAGAAAATCGTGCCCTGGGAAACAAAATGCTCAAAGGCTATGATAATAATTTCAAACTTTCCACTTCAGGTTCAGTACTTACTCACTTCAGGAGGGAGGGGAGAGGAAAGAGGGTAAAACTAATGAGGAAAGGGTACTACATGTGTTAATCTTGCGTGGCATGGCAAGTGGATGGCGGAAAAGATGCCTGGTCCTGGAAAGAATCGGGAGTGGGCAGCCCCCAGGACCCCAGGGGTTAAGGCCAGGCAGGCGCAGATGCAGAGGACGCGCGCTGACATCTGAACGCAAAGTGAAAAATCGCCTCTTGCAGAATCTGGTAAGCGGCTGGGGAAGCTCGACTGTGCAAGGCAATTTAAGCTCAATAAGCCTGTAAGAAATGGAGAGATAAATCAACGCAATAAAATACGATGCAGCAAACCTCGGAGGCTGTTGTGGCACTTGACTGTTTTGCATGTTGGGTTCTGCTGGCATTCGTGGAGCTGGTGAGGATGTGCAATTCAAGGGCCTGTGAAGAATGGCTCCCAGGAATGGAAAACACTGAATGACCAGCTGAATATGTCCCACATGAGACCTTTTCATACCGCCTTAAATGAGGCAACCTTTCTCCTGCATGCAATTATTTACAGCACCACGGTGCCATTTGACAGCATTGTTTTTACACTGCTGGCCCCTATCAGGATGCCCCAGGACCATCCGAAACAGAAAAACAAGGAGCACCCTCACCTTCCAGCAAATACATCGCTGACCTATGGTAGGCCAGGAAATTAAAAAATTCACTTGTCATCTTCCAAGTATGACGTGACCTCTGCATCATAGGAAGAAATCTACCCCATAAGGTTAAATCACTACTTATCTGCTTAATGTCAATCAGACATTAAGCAGATTGACTGGGAGATTCGATTTATTTATTTTTAAATGGGAACCCAAACAACTTAATACTCCTTCTTGACTTAATCTGCTGGCAGGCTGGGTATCCAATTTGTTGTGTTTGGTTTTTGTTTGTTTGTTTGTTTTTTAATTTATGCCTTTTTTTCACCTCTTGGGCCCTATTGATTCCTATGGGAGTGGATGCTCTGCAACTGGGCTTTTGTAGCAATGGATGAAACCCACGTTGGAGATTATCCTTGCTGTATAGCCATCTGCATTGGCTGCACTGACTTTAGCAGCAATTTTTAAGCATAGGCTCTTGTGGATTATCTGCATGCTTCGGTGAATACAAATCAACTTGCAGTTAAGATTAAGATATAACAATTTCCATATCTGGGAAGTATATGATTATTAATGGAAAAAAGTAGTAAAGTGGCGTACAGGTTGCAAGGTATAGTCAGCAGCTTGAATAAATGGCTATGTGTGAAGAACACTGGAACTGGGAACCCTTTACAGTTTAAGAAAGCAGAAAATGTAGGTCTAAGATGGCATTCATTAAACACGACCCAAACTGTTCTAATCCTTTCCCATGAAATCGCCATCTTCTAAGCTGTAACATGTTAAGCATACCTAAGAAATAAAGCTGATTTAATACCCTTTTATACAGCTGTACGCCTGAAATGAAGGGCAGCCGGTTGCCACCTCTCTTTTATTCTTTTGATCTAGGTTCCCTACTAGTTTGGTACAGATAAAGGAGGTTAGAGGGAACCTAGCAAGGACCTGATGATAATTTAATCACTGTGGTGATGACCATGTGGTAATTAAAGGCTGGCTGCTGTGAGATGCTGTATACTTTCAGTGCCTTCACAGGCGAGTTTTTCTACTCGTAGCAGATAGTCTTTTAGAAAAGGCTGAGCAGGGCGGGATATTCAAAAGCACGCGTAGAAGCCCAGGTAACTTGAGTTTCAATGAGGCAGGCACTTGTGGATGATTTCTGGAAGCTCCATCATGTTGTGGTCTAATCAGAGATTTTGGTTGTTTGTTTGTTCATATGGTATAAACAGATGCCAATGTTGCTCGTCTTCTAGACATAAAAAAAATCCATCGAATCCAGCCTTCCATGCTAAGCTGCATGGGCCAGAAAAAACCCCCAAACCTTTCTTCTGGTTTTAAACTCTCTTCTCAATTGCAAGAAGAGAAGAAAACGAGGCATACTCTAGTTCAAGTAGTCTCATTGCAATGCCTCCCTTCTCTGTGAAGCAGTTAAACTGCCCTGAAGTCAGATGTTAAAAATCATAGCTGGCTTTAAGATTTTTTCCTGATGCAGCCTACTGTCCCCCCACCTTTCTCATACACAGATGCCTTCTGTATTATCTAAATCCTCCTGCCACACACTTTTCTGACCTCTTCTTTAAACCTTCTGGAAGTGGAGATGCCTACACTATCATGTAATGGAGATTAATATCTGCAGAAAGTGCGGAGTCTATTCTGACTGTGGCACAAGCTTTAAAATCACTGTGTGAAAGTGTCCAGAATTGCTTTGAAAGGGTCTCTGACAGGGCCCTGAGGGTGCTAATTAGCCTTAATGGCCCTGACCAGCCTCACCTGGTGCCTCCACCCACTCCCATGGGCGCAGGAGCCCATTTAAACTCATCTGGGGTCATTCAGTCCCTCCCTTGAGCCATGTTGGAGCAATGCTTGTCTCCAGCTCAGCCATGCCTGGCTGTGGACCTCACCAGAGAGACTGAATTCCCTGCTTAACCGTGGACCTATCTCCTCCATGAATTTGCTTCATGATTTGGACTCCCACCTGAAGCTGATCACCAGCTCTGGGTCTGGCTTGCTCAGATACCATAGGGCTGAGCCCTACTCTACTCTGGTGCCATGCTCTGCTCCATGTCCTGTAGCGATCTGCTGTCCGTCTCTGCTCCCTGATGGTTTCTTTGCCAAAGGTAAGATCAGCTATACCAATTTTTTTCCCCAGAAAACACGTTCTTAACCTGTTTTTTAAACCCTGTTGAGCATTTTTGCTACTACTGCACTGTAGAAGTGAGATTTTTGAGTATGTGTTGCTGATGCAATGTCTGGAGGCATCGTGGAGTTCAGCTTATCTTGTAGCTTCATGCTAATGTTTTTTTCACTGATGTGTGGGTTACACATGTGATTGCAATCACAGGGTAAACACACTGCTAAAATGTGGCTTAGATGATGAGCTTTGCCATGGTCATTCTTACTGTGGCTTTTTTGAGAACATTTAACGCATGGCTTTATCTTCATGGAGTTACATGGCGTTCTCCTTTAAATCACAGATGAGTTTCATGACGGACATGCTTGGAGGCTCTCTCCCTTGATATATGGAGAGGCCAAGACTCTCCATGAGAGTAATTGCATAGTTGGCTCATTCACCAGAAGTCATTTCAGAGTACTCATGAAGAGCACTCTGGAGGCTGAGAGCACTAATGGAAGGTCAACAAGTTCATTTTAGATGGCTCAGGGTCAGAGTCTGATCTAGGTTGCATTACTGAAGAGACAGAGCAAATCTCGTGGGCTAAATGTCACTGTTCCTCCTTGACACCAGCATAACAAAACTGGAATGTACCCTTCAGAGTAGTTTCAGCTCTTATGGTCAAATAAACAGGATCCAACAAGCAGGACTCTGTTTGTCAGAACTGTGTCCATTGCCCCTCTTGTAGTATTTTTAGCTGTTTAAATGCCTCTAGTGTTATGCCATTTTCCATCTTAATGCGTCTTCCTAGGCTGGCTGGTGGAAAGGCAAAACAAAAAGCCCTCACATCAAACCCCCATGTAGCCATCAAGATATGCCTGACAGCCAGCAGAGTAGCTGTGCTTCTGGTTTATGGCTGTCAAATGAGACTAGAGACAGAAGCAAAGTAGCCTCAAGCTCTGGCCCTGATATAGGAGAACTGCAAGAGGTGTAAAGCTGTTCTTTTCCTGATGCATTAGAAAAAAGTTTGACAGCCCATCCCCAGTGAGCAGACAAAATCATAGGACAATAAAGTGGTGGAGAACAGGCTTGGGCATGTTGTAAAATATTCTATAGAAAGAGAAACTAATAGGTAAAGTTCTAAGAGCATTTATTTTATGGTAGGATGGAAGCTTAAAACCGGTGTCTTGCAAGCGGCCCTTCCCCTGCATCCCCGCGGTGCTGCGGTTGCAGACACTAACTCGGGGTACGTGAGCAGTGGCTGTCCTTGCGTGTTGCCCTGTCCATCCATGAGTGAGCTTTCAGCAAAGCAGTGCTTCAGGGCTAATGAAAGAGGCCCCTCCAGAACCTCGTTTTCTTAGCCTCATATACTGGAGTAGTCCATAGTGACCATAGGGAGTGTGATTGATGTTTGGGTCTCAGCTAGAGTTCAAAATAGGTAGTTTAGCAAAAACTGAAACGGAAAGGTAAAGTTCTAGAAGCATTTTGAGCAAAAGAGACACAGAAGGTGTCTGCGTGAGGATGGATTTGTGAGGGGGACTGGGACTCAGGAGTGTAGCTTTCTTGCTGGTGACCTGTTCCCCTTTCTGATCCTCAGCTATCTCCATCTTTAAAAAATAAGGGAAGCCGCTAATACTTATATTTGTAATGTGCCTTTGGATCTCCTGATGAGACAGAGTAGTGTGTTTATTAATACATGGCAAGGTCTATAGGTCCCCTTGGCATGAGAAGGCCAGACTTTAAACTGTTTGGATAACATTTTGAAATACAGGGGACAAAACTTGAATCCTTAGGGGCTAATATGACTCCAGGAACAAACTGGGAAATCGTTTTATGCGTATCTTTAAAAACTAATGAATATTCAAATCATTCTGAATGCACAAATCTATCAGGAATATGAATGTAAAAACTTTTTACAGTTTCTGATTAGATATGAATATATACGGATGTAGAGAAATGCTCGGAAGCAGAATCCCTTCTAGTATAAATGGTGCGGCAGCGATACAAGTGTGTGTCCTCTGGAAAGATGTGTTCTTGCTCAACAGCAGTTAGGAGACCTATGGTAATCATTGGTGAAATACTATGGCCTGTGGAGTGCAAGGTGGTTGGACTGCATGACTGCAATGAGCCATTCTGCCCTTTGTAATCTGCCTTTCAATTCTATGGGAACAACAATTGGATCAGTGAATAATGAAGTGGGAGAAATGCAAGAAAAGCCCAGTAGATTGTGCTATCAGCCATCAGAATAACCATCGCTTCTCTGAGAATGGTTGTAGTGATAAAAGGAGTAACACTGATGCCCTCAGCTTGTTTTCTCATGTTATTATTGAGCACAGATAAGGGGAAGGTCTGTGAGGGCAGGCGTAGGGCCTGGGTGTGTGTTTCTTGCCCTGCTGTTAGCCTGCAGAACTGCCTCTTATTTAGGAGCTAGAAAAATTAAGGGCCTAGAAAGCAAAAAAAAAAAAAATTGAAAAATTGTTTAGCTCTTTCTGCAGACTTTATCTGCAGTCTCTGAGCTCAGCTATTGTCAAGTCTGTGTGCAGGAGATAGTATCTCATCTGCAGTAGATCACTGCAAGCTCAAAGAATGAATGTGCAGGGAGATGCCATGAGAAAAGCTCAGGTTCACTCATCTAATTTTAGTCCCTTAAACTGGGGCATCAAAGTCAGTCTGCATGAAGGACAGAAAAGTGGGGGTTTATCACCAAGTCTTTCCCTAACATGGGGAGACTAAAACTGCCAATGGGACACTGGCTATAAGCATCACTCCTACATGTAGGAAAGAGCAAATTATTAAGATTAATGGTGGTTACAGCTCTAATTAGAAATTACATTTCTAATTGCCTTTGTAGTATTATAGGAGAATATCTGCCAACAGAACCACATTTAAATGAAAACTGAAAATTGCGCAGGAATACTTAAGAGATTATTTACTGTTGGACATAATTAGCAACCCTAGGTTTTTTTTCCCTGTGTTTAAGTAAAATTGTATTGATATAGCTTAGTGCCTTAATGACACCATTGTATCTGAATTTAAGGCAAGGGGTAACTCACAAATAATTTAAAGACCTGCAAGCTTGATCAATGAGCTCCTTAAAGCACAGATATAGGCAAGACAACTTTTGGAAGCTGTGTATGGGCGCAGCGTTTAATAAAAAAGCAAGAATGTCATCTGTTTCACTTCTGTTTGAGGCTGGGCACAGCCCCAAAAGCTCACTTTCTGGCACTTAGCAGACTTACATTTTAGTTACTTCTCTGCTAATGTGATAAGACTGGACAGTGCTATTTCTCATCTCCCAGTTTTCCCAGCTGCAAACCAGGGAAAGTAACAAAAACCTCCTTTGTAAAACGGTTCAGGTCCCTCTGAACCCTGTGTACAAGCCAAGGTGCTGTTTCAGATATGCTGTAGCTTTAACCTGTTAAACAGTGTGTCGAAAGCCCTTTTGGTGGGTGTCGATAGCAAGGGGCTTTATTAAAACTGGACAGGGTACCAAGAATTATGGTGTTATCTGAAAGACCAACAAAATCCTTATTTCCGGTGATAATCCCACATAGGTTCAAGAATCTTCATGTCACAGATCTCATTTCAGCCACAAATAAGGCAGGAAAGGCCCTTTGTCAGGCAAGGCTAAGAAAAGCAGTGCTGATATGGGAAGGTTTCTCTTGCCTGTGGTTACCAATGCAGAAATGCATCCCCCACCCTTTGTTTGATAAATGGTATTAAGGGAACTGGCTTGAAACAAGACAGTTGGGGGAAAATGTGGTTAATTACTTTGGACAATACACAAGGAAGACAGAACAGGAGTTGTGTAATGGTGCAGAGGTGGAGCAAGACGCTTCAGCCCTGTCAAGCTATGTAAAACTGGCTGGTGCAAATGGGCTGCTCATGTTGGGAGTGTACTGGTGTCCCAGCGATACCCCAGGAGCCCCACTGGAAGCTGAGATTAAACATGTAGGAATGTATTTGCTGAATTTGGACCTTGGACTTGAATCCTGGCATCTAGAAGTTGGCTTTGCAAAGAGTTTCTCAGGGCTCAGCTCTGCTGGTGTATTTTTATAACAACAGTTTGTGTGTCTTGGCAGTTAAGGTAAATTACATCATTTTACTCTATCTTTATGCATTTTATTTACCTCATTTCCATTTCTAAAAATATACAGAAGTTGACTATTCAATGATATGAATCTGAAAACAGATAGAGAAAAGCCAGCAACCCCTTGTCTTCTACTTCTTCATTTAAACCACATCAGCCACATCAAACAGCACAAATAGATGCTGCTTGCAAAGGGTCTTGATGAGGAACAGACCCCAGGGTATTTTGGAGAAGCAAAGAAAAGTAGGAGAGATATGGGGGGGGCCTTCAAATTCCTTCTCTTATGGAGGAGGGTTGTGCTCAGGAGAGTGACCAGGCTGTCAGCCTCACTGAGCTCCGTACAGCTGCCTGGCGAGCAGCTCTTGCCTGTCCTTGGAGGCTCCAGTCCTCTTCATGATAGAAATATGGGAAATCAGTTTGCAGAAGCACAAAAGGAGTGTGTATGGTAAAGACTTTTCTATCCAGCTCAGCAGACCTGTTCTGAAAGCGGGGCGGGGGGGGGGAAGATGTCAAACTGGGAAATCATTTTAGATGGGAGCATCTAAATTGTTTGTCAGGATTGAGAAGCCTTTAGAATCAGCACATTCTGGTTTAGATTTGAAACACAGCAGGTGGCTTGTGGCATTTCTGGAGCTTATGTGAAGTGGTGGTGGGAATTTGGAATTGACCATTGTCTACCTTGGATTGTTTCTAACATATCGTGTGCCCATACTGTAAAGGTTTATGCACGTGTTTGAAACTCCACCACTTGCAAAATGAATATGGATCACTTCCAAGCTGTTTGCTATCGTTCTCTTCTGGAGGTTTGTGCTCCACTGCAGACGCACAGCTCCAGCACGCGAGTGCTTGTGTCGGCTTTCAGGACAAAATCGGCCAATGTAGCTGAAATCAGCTAGAAAAGCATTCTGGGCTAAGCTGGCTGACTTTGCATGAGAGCGTATTCTGTTTTGCCAGTTGGGCTGCAAGGAGGGAACCTCCAGTCGTGGAAAGTGGTATACTTGCCGGAGTGATCATCTCTTTTCAGCTCCAGAAAAACCTGAAAAAGAATTTTTGGCATCAGCCTAAACAGTGACTCTTCTCCCCCAGAGCCCCCCAAAAACTAGATACCTGTCCCTAGCACACCTGGGTGAAGATTGGCTGTGCAGAAGATGTGAAATACAGCTAGCCTGTGCCTCGCTATCTCTCGCAAGTGATGCTTGTTTTAGGATCTGTATATGTCAGTGCCAAACTACGTAAACAGCTTGTCTTTATTGGGGTCCCCCAGACAAATGCTGCAATGGGTTTGCCTAGAAGTCCATTTAGGCTGGCATTGCAGTGTTCATCCTAAATAATAAATGACACCCGCTCTGGCAGTTTGTACAGATTAATATCAGTGGTAGATCTCAGCAGAGAGGCAAAGTACCTTTTTAAACATTAATATTCCTCCCTTGCTACAAAGGGTTTTTGCAAAGAGCCATGGTCAGTGCTGGGGTCTACCTTTCACGTAAGGAAAGTAGCATATATGCAGCCACTGTTCCCAAGATCTTTAACCCAGTATGACTCTCCTGTCCCTAGGCTTTAGATATTTACTTAAGTTGATATCCAAAAAATAATGTTTCAAGGCTGGGAATGCAGGGTTTTTGTTTCAGACTGCCAAACCTTCAGGAAATAGGTATGTTGACTAATTGTGCTGCAATGCATTTAATCTCTGGAGTTTTGAATTATGTAAATAGCTGCTGGCCAAGGAAGGCACAAGGACTTTATTGTCAAGTCCTACTTTAAGTTCAGCTCCCCGTCATGGGTTAGAAGTGGGATTTCTCACCAAACCTGAGGCATCTTAATGTGAGACATGTAGTCAGAGCTAACTTGGTTGAAAGTGGGAGAAATTCTTTATGGTGTGCTGTGAGACCCCATGCAAACCACAACTTCAGGTTCCTCACGCTGTGCTTCATTCGTCTGGTCTCGAGGGCAAGAGACCTGGTGGTTTTATCAGACACCGACCACAACGGGGTCCTGGTGTAGGTTGGTGTCTCGGGGTCAAAGGCAAAGCCAGCGGAGGCTACTTGGCTGAAGAATTTTGCCCTGCATCCCTTCATCGACCATATCAGAAGAAGTTCTTTGCTGTCAGACACTGCTATCACTCATGTACTTGGTTCAGGTGCATCTGCACAATTTTCTGCAAGCTTTTGAATTTATTGTAATACAGCTATAAAACAGATCAAGAACATTTATTTCGGCTACTTTAAATATTGGCTGACCTTTCCTGTTCAAAGGAAGCTTGCTCCTCTGTCTCTAGACTTTGATTTGGGATTATTTGTGGAAAGCGAATGGATGTATACATCACATCAAAACACTTGTCAGTGTAATTTCCCCAAATGAAGTACTACATGCAGGAAGGAGGGTATGGTGAATTCTAACAGTTCAAATAATAGGCAGTGGCAGTGTTAGAATTTCTTGTGCTACGGAACAATCTTTTTGGGGAGCTTGCAGAGTGGTTGTTCATCTTCTGCAGCAGAGCCCACTGGGGGATAGTGATTGATAGCTGGAAATGGGGTGGGGATGAGACCACTGGTATAGTGGTATATAGAAGTAGGCTAGAACCACCTGCTTGGTATTTTTGAGGGAGCTTTTTTAAGTGCTCTGTGTGACTGTGCAGAAAACCTGTGTGGTTCTGTGAGTAAAGCAGGCAGAAAGGATCTGTACCATGCAGGGTATATAGAAAACAGTTTTGGAGAGTGATGTGCAGAAACCGATGACCAGAAGTTACCATGTCACTCTTGACTTGTGGCAACTTGGGAGTGGGAGAGGTGAATGTTGCCACCTTCCTGGCAATGGGAAACATCTGAGAGTGGTTCTCAGTTCCCAAGCCACAAGAGCATGAACAGATCCTTGCTAAAATGGCATGGGTGCAATACAGCCAAGTGCACAGGTGTAGATGGAGGTGTATGCAAAACATGTAAGTGAGTCAAGCTGTGTTTATTCTTCTGCTTTAAGAAAAGCATCAGGCAGTTCGGTGCTGGAGGCTGTAGATGTGATAAATAGGAAGACCTGGCATTAGCTGGGGCTAATAACTGTTATTTGATGTGAGATAATTCTACAGGAAAAAAAATCTTATTCACTCAGGAGGATCTTGTGAGCCTCTTAATTTTGGTTAAATAAACTAACAAGGCTTTGTGAAATTTCTGGAAAAATAACAGCATATTTCTTCATGGGAAAGTAGAGTTTCCTCGCAGCACAACCGCTGGTTTAGCTGCAGCGATTTGTTTCGCGGAATACATCGGCCTTGCTACGGTGCTGCTCGTCTCAAAGGGCCAGCCTGGCTTCTAACAGCAGTTGCCAGCACCTCCAGTTTGTCTGGCAGCCCCCGAGCGATGGCCAGGCTGCTGCTCACCACCCTGCGTGGGGCAGCCCCTTTCCCCACGGCCCTCGGGAGCAGGCCTTCCTAACGCACCCGCGTGGGTATCCTTGGGCTCGGCTCGCTGTTCCGTTTTCACCTCGCAGGGATGACAAAGGGTCCTTCCGAGCTGGGGGAGCTGGATGTAGGGAAATCCAGCCCCCTTCCCGTCGCCCTGTGGAGATCTCCAGGTATGGATGAAGTGGAGGTGACAGGGGTCTGCTGCCCGTGGTGTGAATTGCAGTTGGGGGTAGATCAAAGGCGGGGGATGGACGGATGGACACGCGTGTTCCCCCCTCTCTTTTCTTTCTCCCTCCCTTTCTTTCTTTTCTTTCTCCCCCCCCTTTCCTTCTTTCTTTCCTTTCTCTCCCCCCTCTTTCCTTCTTTCTTTCCTTTCTCTCCCCCCTCTTTCCTTCTTTCTTTTCTTCCCCCCCTCTTTCCTTTTCT